>JAQQZZ010099857.1:0-16579 GCA_030265115.1 Mopalia vespertina
ACAGACACCACAAACAGATCGGCTTCCTGTTCCCCTTTAGCTCTGAGAGCACCAGGGTAACATGAAGCTCCCTCCAAGCACCCATGTACATTGAAGGAGGATCAGTATTGTTTACAACTGAACCACAGCCGATGACCTCTAAGTACCATGAAATGTAAAATCTTTTCTCATTCCATTAAAGTTATATTGCAGCAAAATGAACACTTGTCCATAGAGAATACACCTGTAAGACAAATGACAAAAATGTTTGAAAGGATACGGAGATCAACTGTGGCTCCTAGGTTATCAATGTTAGAGATGAACACATAGCGCTTTCCTTGTTTCAGGAACTCATCCAGTAAACCAGAGTTATAGAAGCTCTGATAAACATCTCCATGGCCTGGTGGATACCATCTGAATCAACAACAACATCATTATTTTTTACTATTTATAAATAAATTATTATTATCAGTGTGACCTTTGAATATAATAGCTGTGTTAAGCTCCTGCTAGAACAATTTGTCTAAAAATCTACAATTTTTGTATCCTTGTTATGGCTAAACATTCAAGAAACAACTTTGAAGCTCCAATTATAATTAGTTCATTTGAGTCATAAAGTTAGTTTTATCAGTGAGCACATTGCAGTCACTGACAAGGTGTTCGAGATTAATGGGATTATCACAGCAGACTAGGTTCTCCACTGAGAAACATGTGTATAACCTTGGTGTTTGATCAAATATAGACTGAATTTATAGTTAGTCTTTAACAGCCAATTCCAGAAACTTAGGATTTTGGCAGATATGAATTTTTTTCTGAAAGATATATTTGGTAAATTTATTACCAATTTGTAATCTATAATCTATCCAAGCTTTCTTAAAGTATATATATATTACATACATAATGTTCTGACATATATTCTGAGTCATAATGCCCCAAGAAATAAGTTTTCCACAGCATAAATCCAGGGGTCCAGCAAGACCGTTATAACTGTTCCATTTAAACATGTATCATTTGTGAATCTACATGCTATGCATAAGGGTAGTTCACTTAAAAATTGGTTTGTTTGTTTGTTTGATTGAAGTTTAACGTCGTACTCATGGGTATTTCACTTATATGACGACAGATTGTCCACTTCACACTGTTCCTTGCCTTATTACTGTGGAAAACCGGGAGGAAAAACCACCCCCGCGATTGCCGAAGCCACATCGTGTGACTCAGTCATATACCTGATGGTCAACAGACAGACTCGATCCTGTGAACGGTAAATTGGAGTAGGATTAGGAACACACGCTATCACTAAGCCACGGCCGCAGGGCCCTTCAAAATTGGTAGAAAAAAAGCCACACTACAGACTATAAAATGTTAATTGTTTTGCTGTGTTGAAAACTTTATGTTTCTCAAGTGCTCAGTAAAGACAATATGACTACAAACCGCCCTTAGCTAGCTGGGCTGAAAAGAAGGAAATAAAACCCACCCTTCAGCAGAATCTGGACCGAATCCTTTTGCAATAGGTAACAAGGATTCTCTATTTATTCTTGGAAATCTGAAAATAGATTCAAAATAAATGACAAACATTGTATGGACACAGAATTAGTCTATTCTCATTAGAGGTTAGGAGACAATTTATCATTTAGATTGGAACCACATTTTATAGTTCGTGGCATCAGTCAAATGGTTAAATTTAATAGTCCATACTGCCCAGGACCATAATTAAGCAAACTCCTGATACCCAAAATTAAGTAAAACACAAATTTACACAATCGAACATCGATATTATACAAAAAATACCAGATTCCTGTCTGTGCTATACTAACAAAATTATATGTTTGAGGTGCCATCTAAACTTTTCAATGTCGTAATTGTGCAACAGTTAATATTATGTTTTGGGGGAATAAAAAACTCAACAGAGTATATCAAATATATATTGTGAGGGGCTCAAGGAAGATTGGTTTTGTACTAAATGAACCTCCTCATTAAATAAAATATCATTATTAAACCACAAAGTTAAACTCATTAAATACTAAAATACTTCTCAAGTAAAAAGTACAAGTAAAAGTAAGAGTATGCCTATGACATAAATTAAAACAACTTTATCAAGTTTACTGATTAAAACTTAATTAACCTGAAATTCATACCTGCTTTGAAGAAAGGTGAAAATTTTGACTTGAATTTGACTGTATTTCCTCAACAGTTTCTGTGTATCCTCATCGGTGTTAAATGAATTCATCAGAACCAAAGGAACATCTGTAGAATATGTCTTGTTCAAATGCTGTCAGATAAAATATATACACTAATACAAAACAGAGCAAATCAACAACAACAAAATCAGAAATATATCTATATTTTTTTCAAAACACTTCAGCAAAGAAAAAAAAAGTAAGCAATATTGTTGTTATTAAACAAGAAAAGTAGACCAAAAAGCCGAAAATACCAAGAAAACTTTTGTAGACAACATGTTTACAACATTATTTGGAGGCCCTAAATCTGTTTACTAAACAGTTGCAAACTAAAATTGATCAAAATAATTTAGATGATGTATCAAACACATTGTTATTTGCATTATTTGTCTTATTGCAGTTTAATGTCGTATCCAAGGCGATTTCACTTATATGATGACGCATTGCCCGCTTCCCATTTTGCCGTATTCAAACACAGTGTACAACTGTTGGGAAACCTCATAAAAACCACCCATGTGACTGCCAAAGCCACATCATGTGACTCACTCATATACCTACAGAAGGACTCAAAACTGTGAGTGGTGAATAACAGGAGCATCAGTCAGCTGGCATGTCAACTACAAAATCATGACCATAGACCAAATTGGAAGGTGGGTGGAATTTACGAAAGTTCTTTTAAAAATTTGCCAAACTCATGTTGTTTGACAAGACAAATAACTCTATCAAAATTTTATTTTGCTGACATTTGATAGAAATGGATTTATTTGTTTGTTTGATTAAAGCAAACGTTGCTTATTCTGTAACCAAAGATTTAAGCACATATAAACACAGGAATTATGACTGTGTACATTATTACCTCCCTTTCCTAACAAGACGGATGAGTTCATAAAGGTTTGGTTTGATGAATGGGTTTAAACATAGTTCTCAAGAGAATTTTACTTCCACCATGACAGCTTGTCCACTTTTCACTCTGCCTTACTTAATATGGTTAGGAAACCCAGAGGAAACCTTCATGTTGGAAATCAGCTTATGTGACTCGAGATAACATGTATACCTGGGAGCCACTAGGAGGCTTGAATCTGTGAGCGACACAACAAAGGAGGACAGCTTTCCAATGAACTTACCCTGGAGATTGAGCCACTTGGACCAGTTCTCTTATGAGTTCACTTAACAAACCATGGTGAAACCTGTTAAAGGGGTTTGGGAAGCTTACCTCTATTTGTTGTACTGTAAGGTCGAGGAAGGTCAAGTCATTTCGTACACAAATAGCGCTTTTAGGCCCAGTACAGCCCATACTCGTCCCCAGGCCTCCATTCAGCTTTATCACCACTAACTGATCCAGTAAGGATTTAACATCAACCAGATTCTCAACCTTGATCTCATTATATGAACGGATCTGAAGAGAACAATAACACATGAAAAATGAGATTTATAGCACCAGAATTAAATATTTCATCACAAATTTTGATTTAACAGTGTATGCCAACACCTACACTTACTTCAAATTCAACTTCAACTTATCTTTAGTTACTCTCTGGCATGTGTGACATAGGTTTGTTTTTGTATGTTTGATTGGGATTTAACGTCGTACTCAAGGGTATTTCACTTATATGACGACGTGCCTGCCCAATGGGTGACAGAAACCACCCTCGACACCCCTGGCAACAAACAAAGACAAGACGGGACAAACACAGGATGCAATAAGGACACCACAAACAGATCGGCTTCCTCTTCCCCCTTAGCTCTGAGAGCACCAGGGCAACATGAAGCTCCCTCCAAATTTAGTAGGAACAAGAGCAAAATTACAAAAGTTGCATGGCGAGTGACCATACTCCAACATACATGACATACATGACCTATATCAAAACATATATACCTAGCAAAATTTGAGATAAATTAAAAAAGATAAAATATCAATATGTTAACTATGTCAAAATAGTCATAATTTAAGTATTTAAATATAATATTGTATTGACAACTTTTATTTATAGTGCAACAATAACTGAAATGGACTGTGCAATTTTATTTAAATAATAAGGCAGGTTCAGCAAGATGTATACACTACTCTCATCAATATAATGACACTTAAACAACCATAAATTGAAAATGTTTTCATTCTGTTGGAAAAATAAAATCATACTGTACTCTGTAAAAGACGATATCTCTAGGATTGCAACATAATGCCATTAGCAACAGGGTCCCATAAATTGTTTGTTTGATTTGGGGTACTTCAGGTTATTTCATTCATGCCAGCACAAAGGGTGATTTGTTTGTTTGACTGTGGATTCATGCCGTACTTAAGGTTATTTCATCATGTAAAGGCGTGTCAGGCCAATGGGTGAAGGAAACCACCCGTTAACATCACTGGCAACAAACACAGAAAAGACATGACAAATACAAAGACACCACAAACTGATTGGCTTATGTAGCTCCTAAAGGAAGCTCCCTCCCAACCCTCACCACTCAAAGGGGGAAGGAAACCACCTCTCAACACCACTGACAGCACACAGAGACAAGACAGGACAGAAACAGGACAATCATATGGCACCATACAAAGACATTATGAACAGATTGGCTTCATGAGCACCAGGGCAATAGGAAGATCAATTCCAAGAGCTACATAAAAGAAACATATTTTCCTAAATAATAATGATTAATCAATTGGTATTTAGTGGTTTCTTTGAGATTTTAAGTCATACTCAAATGTATTTCACTTATGTCATGAGGGTGCACTTCCCAAGAGTGAACAGCAACACAACCATAATGTGGAGTGTAATATATAAATGATCTGTTGGAAAATTAATGTTCCTTCAAAACTGGCACAATGAATATACTTCAATCATACTGTACTTAGCCAAAAGGCTCCTAATAATTAAAAAATAAGAAAAAAAATTCTCATATAATCAAAAGTTTACCAGAAGAACATTTTGCACAAGATTTATGATTAAAGTATGATTTGATATGAAAACTGTTTATTTTTGGTAGTAATAACAACTTGTATATCTTTTAGTTTTACTTCTTATACTTGTTCAAATAAATTACAGAGATCTTACCGAATCATCAGTCAGAAGATTAATTCTGTCCCATTCCACAGAAGGTCCCGTTTCAGAGAGAAAACGAGCAAACAGCTTTTCGAAGTTGTCAAAATCAAGCTTCACTTGCTATAAAAAAAACAAAAAGGTACATGTAAATGTAAGAAAAAGTTAGAAAAAAGGTAATAAAAAAAAAAAGGTATAATCTCACACACAATAATTTTTTTTACGCTCAAATAGAAAGGGATTCACTTAAGTGTATACTAAACAAACCAAACCTAAATAATTCTATTCTGCAACATTCTGCAACAAGCCGCTTTCTATAATAGGTCTTTTGAAGGGGTCACTTTTGTTAACTTTGACAGTAAATGAGGAAATGAGTAAAAAAAAACTGCACATATTATTATTCAACGAACAAAAATTATTACCCTTACTGGGTAATGCTTTAATATAGGCACTGCATGTTCTCATATCCCTTTTCTGTGACAGGAAATAAATTATTGTTTAAACAAATCTTTATGATTTAAATAGTGAATACTGAATTTTACTTAGACAACAATCCTAATTATGTTCTTTAATGCATGAACCATCCTTTTTCCTTCAGAAAAACATAGACGTAAAACAAAACAAAAAAGGTTATTTTTCAAATACAATAAAATAAAATATGCACTGACCTCTTGTGAGACCCCTATTGCTGTTTGGCTCAATTTTAACAGCTCTTTATTCATGGCTACCTGGGCATCTCTTCTCAAGAGCTCCTTAAACTGCACCTCGCTTGGGGTGCGACGGTGACCCCGCACAAATGCTGTCTGAAAATACAAAAACACATCACAGTTATCAACACAAGCCATAAGTAAACATGTACATGTACACTGAAATGGAAAGCATTGATGACTCTTCCAAAATATGACCTCATCAACAGTCACTTCGTTTCAGTTGGACCTGGTTGGTTGGTAGATGGGTGGATCTTGCTGATAATTCGGTACCTGACTGAAGGTCATGGGTGCCATTCCTGGATTAGTATCAACCTGCAAAATTTTCTGAACTAGAATCTGTACAAACTAAGAAAGTGTAAGCCTATCCCAAAATAACTAAAAAAACTACATTTGACCTGTGTGCTACTTCTACTTCCTTACCTGTCCTTAAATTAGAAAACTTATGTGTTCAGATTATAAGTTAATGGTCTTAGACATGACAAACAATTCTTGCGTAATCCGTTGATCTATTATTGTTTATCGGCATGCTTAAGCATATTTCACAAGTTTGAAGTGTCTTGATGGGCTGGAAAGTTTATGTTCCTCCAGTGCTGGATAAGTCAGCATGTCCGCTTGGAAGATATTGCCAACAGACTTGTATCATTGTATGCATAATGGAGCAACAAATAAAGTTACATGTTAGCTTAAAAAACTAAAGCTTGGCGCTATGTTATAGGCTCACGCCATCCCAATGGACCGACTCACCCCTTGGGTTTACAGACTCGAGAGCAGCCTAACCTTTGTAATAATGCCTTGAACTAAATCAACATTTAATAGCTTCACACCAAGACAAATAAGACAAACAAATTCTACATGCAGAATTTTGACAATGTGTTACAGATGTATGCGTAATGTGTTTACCAAATATTGAGTTAACAGAAAGGCTCTATATGGAACTAAACTTAACTCAAACTATTTTACGCCAATAATTTTTTTAGACTCACAATATCAAAATTTGGCCATTTAACATGAATAGCATTGTTTTGTAACATTCAACATCATACATACATGTATATATTGCCATGTGTCTTTAGAGCCCTATGAAGCCTGCCTATATTCAGGATAGCCTATTTTTTAAAGAAAAATAGTCTTTTGTTGAACAAAACTTTGAGAGGGAAAACAAATATCACTTGTATTGGTTATGTATTGTTAGCCAAAAAATGGATGTCAGCTAATTAGTAAACAGTAAGGTAGACAGGTATATGTAGGAGTAAACAGGGTTTTAATACTAGTTTCATCTGATATACATGTATGGGCATCACCAAGTTTGACCAAAACTATACAACTCTGCCGCGGCTACTATAAACGTCAAGAAAAGATCAATTACCATCAAATATTCCCACTTGGTAGAGGACTATCTAGTTAAAATTCTCATAAAAATTTCATGAATTGGATCACAACCTCCACTATAAAAGGCAAAGTGGTTTGCTATGTTGGAAAATTAATTTTCTTTCTGCATTGTTGTGCTCTAAACAAACTGCCCTAAGATAGAGGGCAGTTTTTCCGTTGTCGTTACAGCAACAGTGATAGTCACGTTTTAATCTTAATTTGTTTGTTTAATTGGGGTTTAGCGACATACTCAAGGATGAAGGGTATTTAACTTATATGACAACGTATTATCCACTTCACACTGTAACTCAAGTGTCTAATTATTGTGCAAAGCTATGTTGGATTAGTGAGCATCAGATGATGGTCTTGTCAACATCCTGCCAACATTCATGGATTGTGGATGTAGGGTAGAAATAAGGTTCAAGCATCATCCGTGGATGATGGCAGGATGATCCTGTCCATGAGCATCCTTGTGAGTTAGGTGCTCAATTGACTCTTCACACACTTTCTTGCGTTACTTGTCATCTACAGACAGTCAGCCAACGTGTTATCTTTAACGTCACGTGATGTTTTACCTCGAATAAATGATAACGCAAATGGTGCACCTTAATGATCCTGGTAGGGTATTAACATGTAGTTAGAACATGGCTGGGCTGTTCTTTACAGTCACTTTGGCTTCTTTAACTGTATGTATTGCATGCATGTGATTGCGTTGACAACTGTATGTTCATGTACAATGTGCCTCATGGACACAACAGGTGTGCAGGCTATACATGTTTATAACTGTCCAGTCCAGGTCTGTTTAGTTCAAAGCATTATCAGCTCTTATTCAGATCTGTTTGTTCAGCTTCAACATTGGCAGACATCTGGGATCAAGGCCTGCATATATACCATATGTGCCAGGCTGTATAATGGCACATAGGGGTTTTAAGCCCATTGAACTTTACTAAACCATGATGTACATGATCTCTCATTGTTACTGTACTTCCATTAAGGTGCACCATTGGCCTTATTGTCATTTATTCTAGGTAAAACACCATGTGACTTTTAAGATAACACTTTGGCTGATGGCTGATACATGACAAGTAACGTGACAAAGTGTGTGAAATGCCAAACATGCTCCTAACTCTGTACTTTTTACAATTAGTGCTTTTAGTGCAAATACAGCTATTTCATTTGTAATTTTTATGTTGTATTCTTTTTACTTTGGATTCAATAGTGTACACTGTTTAGATTGCTAAAATGGTGTTTAACCATAACATATTTATCTGCATCAGTCTAGTTATATATTTACATATATGGTGGGAGCAAGCAAATTTGTCTCTCTTCATTTATTCAAAATATATATAATAACAACTCAAGATTATATAAGATCTATTTAGAAACTCCTCTCTAACAGTTTATCTAGAATATAAGATAATTCATTGATTTTAATTAATCAACATCCCAGTGCAAGTGTGATTACTTTTTAGAAATATTTATATATTTTTTCTTAGTTCTCTCCCTTTTCTCTTTTTAAATATATATGTAGCTCAGTCAGTCAGAGCAGTGCCAGTGACCCTGTAGTCTTGAGTCGGAGACAAGCATAATTTTCCTTGTCTACAACAAAATTGAATAGGTGAATTTTAGAAAATCGTGTCTGTAAACTATGCCATACATGTATGTTAAGCTTCATTGTTAAAATCATGAAATAAACACTTGATTTGTTTTGATTTTTACCATTGTACTTAAAGGTATTCACTTACACGACAATCAGGATTGTCAATTTCTCGCTCTGTCTTATATTTTAGTATGATGAAAAACTGTGAGGAAACTTTGTAATCAAAACAGAGGAAGTGTTACGAAATGTTGGAAAATTAATTTTCTTTCAGCTTTGCTATGTTAGTTTCAAGAATTATCAGGTCTTTATATGTTTATATACAGCTTCAACACTGGCAGACATCTGGGTTCAAAGCCTTCCACCTGTGCCAGGCTGTTTGGGGTGTATTGGTATTAAGTCCATTGTACTTTACTTAAGCATGAGGTACATTCATGCTGTGTGTTAATGTGGTCACCATGGGGAACAATGCTGGGTCCTCTACTTGCACCCATAATAGTGACTGAATTAGAAAGTGCCATTATCATTAAATTAATAGAATTATATGCAAAAAATTAAATAGTCATTTTGAATGTGACAATTTCCAAGTCTTGTTTGAATACCTCTATTCAAACTGACCTTCTGACCAATCTGTTATCCTTAACAAACCTAAAATATTAGATAAAGATTATGTTTGGTCAGAAATTCTTTTATATAAAGCAATCTGGATTAAAAGAGATACTCCAGTCTTTAAAAATAGCCTCTAAGCCAGCAAAAAACTATCCCTTTTCTATAAAGTTTTTAACAAACAGATTATTTGATATCTTATTGCCTGTATAGCTTAAAATAATCACTTACTCTGTTCCATATATTTTTTATTGGTGTACGTGTGATTCTTATCGTAAATTTTCTTGACCGTAATAGTATATTTCATTCTGAATTTAATTGGTATGTACATGTACAGTCTTACATGTAACTAGACACCCGTCCACTTGTCAATTGAGACAGCCAGATTTCTAAAATTGGTTAAAATGACAGGTAGAATTTGTAAATTTTAACATGGGAAAGATTATAGATAAGAAAATTTAAAATTTGGACAGGCAAAATATCTCAGTACAGATTTCTGACAGGCATATTTCCAATCCTAGCTAAGACATTTTAAATGTATATATATATTATTTCTGAAGGCAAGCAATTTTTTCTCTCTTCATTAATTCAAAATATATTATTTCTCTTCATTTTGTAAATTGTTCCAATAGTTAAAATGATTACTTTTTAAAATATCCGTTCTTGACCTGTTGTTTATACCAGTATAACCTAATCTAATAATTCATATACACTTAATACAATATATATGTCACTTTGTTTAGATCTAACTGTACTTTGGTATATAAGAGGTTCAACTACCTGTGCCCAGACCATTTGACATTGAAAGATAAGCTAATACTTGTCATGTACAGGCAGTCAGCCAATGTGTTATTGTTAACGTCACGTAATGTTTCACCTAAAACATTTATCCAATTTAACACTGTGATCATTTTATCATTTATTAAGGTTATCTATATTACTGTATTGTAATGATTCTATTATTTATTTATTATTCACTGTCTTCATGTTTAAATGCTGAAATAATATGCACATGTTTATGTGAAACATTCAAAATTTATGTATAGTATTTATTAAGGGCTACAGGGAAGAGCACATTTTTATTTAACTTTAAGTTAAACAAAGTTATTATTATTATTTCTATACATGATTGATTGATTTATTTCACTCATATGACGATGGTGTATTCCAACAATAATTGACACTAGCACAACCAAGATGTGAAGTGTTTCCATACTGTTGGAAAGTGAATTTTCCTCCAGTGCTAAGTAAAAACAGCATTGCCAATCAGCAAACAAACTGCCCTTAGCCAGAGGGCTTGTTTCTTGTTTCTATACATATTCTTAATTTAAATCAATTATATTGAACTAAAAAGTGACAAAATGAGTATACTTACACCAAATTGAAATTGGTCCATTATTAGAATTAAATATAGTTCCTAGGATAGTATTAAGGTAGGCAGCAAGGATTTCAACAAAAATGACTCTAGAATTCTGTAGATTGAAGTGGGTCAATCCATAAGCTTTTAAATGAAGGACTGTTTCCTTCAGAGTGACAGAAAGTATTATTACAGCCAAGGTCAGTGACTGTCAAAACTGAGGGAACTTGGTTTAGAGACTGGTGGGAAGTAAACCGCAAGACTTGACAAATATATACCACTGTAACACTGTTCATCTGTGTGGTTGGCTGTTAACAATAACCTGTGAATTGTTCAAATATGTGTAGATGAATGATTACACAAGTAAGCCTACATGTCAGCCAGGATTTTCTAGAAAATTGTACAACACTTCAGCTCAATGAAACACACTGTTTGTGATTGTCAAAACTACAAATGTTCAAAGGTTGTTTATTTTCCCCAATTTTATCACAGTACATGAAGATTTCTATCTGGTCAAGCAGGGCTTATGGATTTCAAAAAGATTTTGACCGGCTGTGCCAATAAATACCTATTTAAATTTTGTATAGTTTATGGATTAAATATTCCCACTGACCATGTCACAGTCACGACAGGTCTATCTCATCCACCAAGCTGTCACTGTTGTATCCCAAGCCCTTTCAATATACATGTATCCAGCTAATCCATTGTTCAACATGTACATGTAGTATGTACCTACTTGTACATGTATATACAATTCCAGACTATTGTGTATTTTACAAGTCAACAATCAAATTCAAAAGAACTCAATATACACTATCTATTTAATGAAGAGTTGACTGTGCATTAATTTGTCCCTATGCACATAGGCAGTGAGTGAATAATCTATACTGTTTTCAATTTTTTCACATGTCCTGCAGCCTGCACAGTGTACGAAGAAATGTTATGTCTAAGGCGTATCTATCCCATTAAAAAAATACACACTGGCACTTCATTCAGCAGTAACATCCACATCAAATAAAATTAAATGATCAGTCTCCAGGAGTCTACGTAAAGACACCAAGACACTCAGAGTCTGTATAGTAGAGGTCAAGGTTAACAAGACCAGAGCACAATTCAGAAATGACCTTTGTGTATGTAGAAATCCAGACAAATTCTTCTGTCCTTGTTGTCAAAACTTCAGCTTATTTGGTTACACTCTTAACTTACTGTGGCTCTTATATGGTGGACACGTAACCTTGTTGTTTGACCTTGTATTCCAAATTACATGTAACTGGGACCAGATTTAAATTATGATTACAGTATTGCTGTGGCTAAATGGCACCATTCTCAACATGATGAGATCAAAGCAGAAAATTACGAAACCGTAAAGCGGACTCTCCTTCTGTAAATGGAAGATAAATCTTGTAATAGCTGTCAATCCCAGTTGAATTCAACAAGATGAAGTACTGCTCTGTGCAAACTTTTTCCAGGCTTAACCCCACAGTACACATATGCTGAGTTCATGTGGCAATGCTCTCCTTATCCACATGCATATGAGTTTGAACAAGTCAGGATAAAGTACTGGTATGTAAACTAAAAGTCAAATGGGTTATCAGTGAACTGGGTTTGTCTTTACTATATGAGCACCATATTGCCGCACAACAAGATTATTTTATGAACTTTCATGAAGGAACTAACCTATAATTTATTTAACAGACTTTTATACTCAACTGATTTGGTTTAAGTTTTATAACTATCATGATGAACTTATTCAGTCTTTGAAAATACTAGGCTCTAAAGTTAATACATAATTACACTGGCAAACTAATCTCCAGAATTATAAAGCCAAGGCCAACACTAATCTTGCACACACAGACCCCAGTAAGAACATATGCTGACAGGAATTAACATGATGTACAATAGTTTTAACACAATTCTCATAATGAGATCTTCTGATATCGAATTGCATTGTCTATAGGGCTACAGTTAACATAGACTCTGGGCTTACAATACATTGTTTATCTAACGTGGGTTTACTTCGTGTAACTATATCCTCAAACTATTAATTTTTAATTTAAATTTCTATGTGATTTATGAGGTCATCCACAGAGACAAAACAAAATAAAATAATAAAAATAACATGTGTAAATTTTTTATTTCAGTTAAAAAATCACAGTGGAGTTTCTAGAAAATTAGGCCAGGTTCAGTTCCCAAATTCATCAGACCATAGTCAGGGTTATCTATCCCCTTTCAGCTTGATTTTAACACAGATATTATGTTTGTTTGTTTGTTTGTTTGGGGTTTAACGTCATACTCAAGGGTATTTTACTTATATGACTACAGACTGTCCACTTCATACTGCTCTTTGCCTTATTACGGTGGAAAACCGAGAAGAAACCTGGTAAAAACCAGCGCTGTGATTACCGGAGCCACATCATGTGACTCAGTCATACACCTAAGGGTCGACAGGTGGACTCGATCCCATGAACAGTAAATCGAAGTAGGATTAATAAGCGCACATGCTACCATTAAGCCACGGCCAAGGGCCCACCACAACCTTTAGAGCAGACCAAAAATCCGAATGTTTACAAACAATAAAAAATCCTAGACCCAGTTAGTTATTCTTTATTACTCGCCAAATACCAGTCCACGTACATGTACACTAAACAAATGAGAGAGTTGCTATAAAACAGCCATTAGTGGTTGTACTCTATGTTATGTAATGGTATTCTGTAACACCTGTTCAACATTTAACAAATTCAATAGTGCAACCCAAATAGGAGTTAAATTAACGGGGAAAAAAACCTCCTAAAGTATCAATTTCCTACTTAGTCCAGACAAATTCAATAGAGTAAAAATTATTATTTTTGCACTCTCTTGATTAATATCAAATAGTATTAACATCATCTAATCAAAAAATGTTACTGTTATTTGATTATGCTTTTGTTCCAGTGATTTGTCAAAAAAGAAAAACTGTGGTGACATAATTACAATCCTACCAAAACAATCAATTTGGTTCTTGAAAACTTGTTCAAAAGGCATCAAATTCTGATGCAGATCGATAACACAGTTTAGTCTGTGTAAAAGCTGTAGCTCAGTCAGTAAGTTTAAATAACTTTCAAGCCAGAACAGCCTCTATAGCTAAATTCAATCTTATTTTTGACTCTTTAATCCTGTATCATGCCTATAAATAGACTGCATGTAAATAGAGGCAGACAAGTTTAGTTCAAACATTTTCAATTCAGGCTATAGTGACAATGTTTATTCAACAAAAGCAGGTATATTTGTATTAGTACCTTGTTAATCCCCATACAGGTTGATCCAGGTATCATCAATGCAGTCTTGCGCTTCATTGGCAATACAGCTGGGCGTCAGACTCTCGTTGGTCAGTTATTTTAACCGCAAAATGCACAAAAACAATGTTACAGAAATATAGTTGACTGGCCCAAATTGTCAATGTATAGATCCATCTTTTTTAGTGTGCACGTGTAATCCACATAATAGTGTACATGTAGCTTGGCCAACAAAATACCTCTTTGTCAGCCATGTTAACAAAGCTATTTGTTTTAAAAAGCAAAGATTCCTCATCTGACATCAGATGACGCATTTCAATTCTGTGGATATGTTACATTTGGTAAGATATACCAAATTATGTGTTATCAACTGTCCTGTTATAATAATTTTTTATGGAAACGGACCCACTCTAAATAAATGTTTACATGTGAGGCTCAATTCAGCCAGACAGCTGCCTGTATTTTTTTGACAATAAAACAACACTGTTTGGAATCAAGCAGTCTAGGGTCGTCATTAACACTAGTTTGTTTGATTAGGGTTTTAAGCTGTTCTTAAGGTTATTTAACTCATATGACAGCATGTAAGACCAATGGGTGACAGAAATTACCCTCAATAGTTCTCAAAACAACTGGAAACAAACAAAGACAAGACTGGACAATCAAAAGATGCAATACCAAGACATCACAAACCGATCGGCTCTGTGTTGCCCCTCAGCTCTAGTTACACAAGAAACATCAACAATACATCTTCCAGCAGCCTGCCACTATAATTACACAGACCTGTAAATATACCACTGCTCTAGTTACACAAGAAACATCAACAATACATCTCCCAGCAGCCTGCCACTATAATTACAACAGACCTGTAAATATACTACTAGTATTCCATTTTTTGTATTTCTGTATCAGCTTGGGATATTTTTTGTTGCTGGTTTATTTTATAGATCCAATTTTGTTAGTACCAGAAGACGAGTAATAAAAATTACAGAGAAGTTTTTCTTACAACCGACTCAGTTTTATAGTTTTGGGTTGGGGATAACACTAAAACACAAACAGTAGTGCTATACCCTTAACAAACCTCTGACCAACTGTAAACCTAACCTTAACATTACCTTTATATTCTCAATGCAGATAAAGAAAATTTGTCCAGCCTCCACTGAGATTCTTATTTGGGTCTCTGACTTGCAGGGCCTGCCCTCTTACCTTATGAGCTACAGAGGTTAACAGCAGAACAACCATGAATTTCCATCCAGATAAAAGTTGTACATCTCTCTCTTTGGGGTCAATGACACAGAGAAAAGGAAAGGTCAAAGTCTATACTGGGTGGGGTTTGCTGGCAAGATACCAACTCAATTTATTTTGTTAAAATTGATTGATTGATTTTTTTTTTATCGTGCTTTAATAAGGGTACATGCATTTCACTTATCAGATGGGGGTGTACTCCAACAATAATTGACAGAAGCACAACCTCAAAAAGTGTTGGATAATGTTGTAAAATTATTCTTTCTCCTGTGCTTAGTAAAGATAGCATTTCTATACTTCAAACAATCAGCCCCTAGCCAGACATTTTTTTTAAGAGTAAATGTAATTCAGAAGTACATGCTGATTGCATCCAGTTTTTTTGTCAGAACAACTACAAGAGTTTGAGTAAAAATTTTAATATTTACATAATTTAGATTAAATGTATACAGACTGTTTTGTTTTTTTAAAAATTTTAATTGTCAATCAAAACAAAATAAACACATTTAAATGGGAACACCAGTTAAGTTTTTGGTCTCTTGCGGTTATTGGTGGTAATGAATTAAGCCAATCGTGTCAAATTATAACAAACAATTATGTTTCAAATAATAGTTATCAAGCTGATTGAGATCTTCTCGCTAGGGGGCGCTAGTGTCTAAAAACGAAGTTGTGATGTAACAGTATAAAGATTGCATAATGAGACTTCTTCCCCATTCGCCTACATTACAAGTTTCTGACCAATCAAGTGCGTTCTATATTTTACTATTTTAAATCAATTTTTATCAATTTATTAAATATCAAAAACAACACTTCAGCTGTTGGAAACATGTTTTGTCAGATGAATATAAGATTTTATTAGACAAAAAGATTTCTGTATAAAACCACTCAGGAAGCCACTCAATCTGCATCCTAAACATTTGTATGTTTTTATTGATACTTTATTGATTGATACTTTTATTCACCAAAGAAACTGCTTGTAAACAAATCTTTGGTGAGAATAAAGGTACGAGAAAACTTGTTTATTCTAGGTATTCTAGAACAGTCTTGTAAAGAAAGGAGACTCAGAGATGTAAAATAAAAAAGTGAATGTGTTTGTCTAATCAGGCCTGTGCTGTAATCTTTTCCGGCATAACCTAAAAATCGGTTATTTTTAACCTAACCTCTAAAATTTTGTCAGGTAACCTAACATTTGCATTTTCCCCTGGTTTGCTGATTTTTTAAATACATAAATGTGCC
>JAQQZZ010099868.1:0-16577 GCA_030265115.1 Mopalia vespertina
AGCGGTCATAGTTGTCTCATTAAGACCGCTGAGCTGTGTTCCTTGTTATGTATATTTGCGCACAGCACGTAACCCGTATAGTGTTACCATGATTCAGTTTGTTTCATCAATTTAATGGCATACTTAGTACACCATTAAACTCACTGATGAAACTACTTCAGGTTATTTCACTCATGTCCTAGTGGACCAGTACAATGAAGGCGACCAAACACTATTAGCAAAGACCAGACACGAGATTGCATAATGAAGATGGAACGGCTTCAGGTTGCCCCTAAGCTGTGAGAGAACAAGGAATCTCTATCCCAACCACCCTGGACCTGCAGACATGGGCTTCACTTACAGGATACAGCTATTCTCCTTCTTGAAAACAGACAATACAAAATAAAAAGTGTTTATTATTTACCTGTGGGTGAAATACCAGGATTTCCTATATTAGTAAAAGCGATATTTTACTGGAACTGAATAACACCCATTACTACAATTTTTTTGTTATGGTACCCATCTAATTTGTCTCCAGTGCCTTAGTTTCTTATTATAACACATCCTTATTTACACAAGAGGTTGTTTGTCACATGATTGGTCAGGGTTTTATTGGGGTAAAACTAGTACTCTACGGTTTGTCCATTTTACACATGTTCTTCGCTCATATACCAGATGGCAAGACATACATCAAAATACTAGAATTACAGACCTGCTTACCACAAAATCATGGCAGTTCCGGAATAACCTTGTTTAATGGGCATTCCGTTAGATACCATCATGTTCTGAACTCGTTTACTTTAAATTAGCCATTAAACAGTTGAGAAAATGTTCAGATTGTATATAACAATATTGCACACTGAAGTTCCAATACCGTAATATTTCACTGGTGAATCATGGCGAGATCACCCACTTTGTATCTCCGGTGTCCTTCCTTTCACCGCCAACTGGAGCAATACATTTATAGTATTAAAACTTTACTGTGAAATTTTCTATATATCAGACTTGAGACTCCCAAGCATATTTTCATCAAAGGGATTTATAGAAGTGATTTTCTTTATCTTTTATGAAAAAATTGTATTTTTGATTTACCAAAATTGAATGAAATTATGATTTGAAAGCTCTTTGATGTTATGGAAACCTTATTTATTTTAAGTAAAGGCTCTTATTCAAATTTGGTAAAATATTGAATATTCATAGTTGAAAAAAGAAATCTTGATAAAATTTCAACCCGAGCAGCCAATATTCAGCCCCTACAAACAGCTTTGTTCAATCTCTGCGTTGCCGTTCCTTCTATTTACTTACCATATCTGTTAACGATAACAGCAATCATCTCCAGGCTTTAAAGATTTAAACCCCAGAAAAAAAAAAATTGACAAGTCAAATGAAATAGACAAAAAGGAATAGATAATCCTTATTTATTTGTTTAGAATGTCATATAAGATATTTTTATTGGTGTAAAAAAGTGGCCAAAATAAGTTCTCATATTAACAGGCTCATGAGATGTAATTATGCTGCAGTAACAGTCATTTAGTGAAAATCGATTTACCAGTGATCAAATGTACAATGTTCATCCAAAAAAAAAAAAGAGCCTAAAAAGTCTTACAATATAAGAATATAATTAGGATCAGTAAATTCGAGTAATATAAGTTATGACAACCATTTAAAAACACACAAACCACGGATCTGTAGTTAAATAATAATATAAAACCTCTCTATAGATAAGTATGTTATAACATTTTACTTGTAAAAATGATTGTAATGATGTTTATGCTCAAATTCTTGAGAAGTCTGTCCGATGAAATGTCAATGGTTCAGATTTTAAGCACGTTCACCACGAATTCTCCTTGCCAGTTGTATATCCTTAGGCATGATAGTAACTCTTTTAGCGTGGATTGCGCAAAGATTGGTGTCCTCAAATAATCCCACTAAGTAAGCTTCGCTGGCTTCCTGCAAATTGAAAAAAATTGTATATCAAGATCAGTGAAAATACAGGCATGCACCTACAACATGCAAATTGATACCCAGTCAAAAGAATATCAGTTTAAGGGACAGCTTTGCCTTTACAGATATGCATTTAATGATAATTGTAGACAGAGTATAAACTTAGATCTGTAACTAGTATTACTTGATTGGTCACTGAAACCAGATCTGCATTAACAGTCACAGATGCACAAAATGGCACTATAAGATTGTGTAGATCACGATACTCATAAGGGATGTACAACACTACTACCAATAAAATGTGACATATTTAGTTCTGTCAGGACAGCCCTACTACCAGTACACAGGAGTGACAAGACAGTAACTTGGTCATACAGTGGTACAAACATTTTAAGCAATTTTTACACTCTTGCTCAACTCACAAACTATTCTCTTCCATGTAAAGTTAACAGACTTGCTGAAGCCTACAAACCTGAAGAGCTCCAATGGCTGCACTTTGAAATCTCAAGTCGGTCTTGAAGTCCTGAGCAATTTCTCTAACCAATCTCTGGAATGGTAATTTTCGGATCAGCAATTCCGTGGATTTCTGGTATCGACGGATTTCTCTCAAAGCTACGGTTCCGGGCCTGTAACGATGGGGTTTCTTCACACCCCCTGTGGAAGGAGCACTTTTTCGGGCAGCTTTGGTAGCAAGCTGCTTTCTGGGTGCCTTACCACCAGTAGATTTACGAGCTGTCTGTTTAGTACGAGCCATTATTAATCTGGAACAGGCAATAGAGGTAAAAAATAAAAATTAACTTATCTACCATGAATATCATTAAGTTGAAACTTTTTGTTCTATTTAAAGCACAAAATCATTAAATACCAAATAAAAGATTGCTTTAACTCCTATTTTGGGAATATAACCTGGCTCCGCCAGAGCTGAATGGGCTACATGAAGTCGATCTGTTAGTGATGTCCTTGCATTGTTCCTGTTGTTTGTCGTCAGGGGTTGTTTTCATCACCTATTGGGTTGACAGTGCACGTCATCAAGGGTTCATGTGTCCTATTGAATTATTTTCATTTTTTAATGCTAACTATTAATTTTTATAACACTAAAACATGAGAAATAGTCTGAATTGAGATTTTTAAATACGATGCGTTCAAATTGAGTTTATTATGCAAGTTATGAAAGAACATTCCCCAGTCAGTCGATTGATTAGAGTTAACATCACACTTACGATGGTTTCACTCACGACTCATACCAGCCTAATGGGTGAGAAAACCACCCACAATGCCACTGGCAACAAACTAAGACAAAACTGGACAATGATATTGTTGGCGGACAAGAAGTCTAACTGTGCTAACAAAAACATTCTTGTATTATCATCTGGGAATATTCATAATCTGTGTGTCAAATGTATGTCACTTTCTAGAGTACATGTAGCTTCATTAATTTTTCTACAGTGCAAAAATTTAGTCCGTTTTCTGGATGCGAAAGGATTTGGGTATGAAATATTGTGATCTACAATTATCAACTACTAGGAGCAAAAGAAACCGTTATGATTATCTTTACTACCACTGGCACCCGAAGCAACAATTACATTTAAACATGTTGTGCCTAACAAGTTAGTGGCTAGGCAATTTGCACCTATCACTACAGGTCTACAGGCAGATCATGGTTGGAGGGCTAGGAAAAGGGTGGGGGGGGGGGGGGGATCCTGTTGCCCCTTGAAGCTAAAGGGCAACATGAAGCCGATCCATTTGTGATACTGTAAAGTCGGGAAGTCAACTAAATTCACAATTTAGCCCTACTTCAAAATCCACTGTAGGGCAATTACACGAATAGAAGAGCTCAAACTCAGTAGCTACTTTGTTTCTTGCCAGTGATTTAAGTGAAATTACCTTACCTTAAGTGCAGCATTAAATCCCAATCAATCAAATTTACAGCAGGTTGCTATTATTTTTTGTAAGATCTACATTTGTGTATTTTGTAAAACAGTGTTGTTCTTCATTCAAACATATCACAATGGCAGAACTATGTAGGACCTCTTTATGGTTGTATGTGAGTGAATACCCACAAAACAAAATGTAGGTCGAATAGAAAGTGAAAGCAAAAATTGGGGTTGTATTACAGAATTAAATGCTAAACTTGGGCCTCTGGCCGAATTATTTTGACCGGATGTGGTGGGCCAGACGAGTTGGAATATACAAAAATGTGGGGAATACCCGGTTTAGTTCAAGTAATTGACCAAACGAATACAATGTACTACGTGTTAAAAGTAGGTCACAAAGAGTAAAACATCGACAACATGGCTGAATAGTCTACTCGAAGCCAAACAGTTCAATATTGTGAAAGAAAAATACCTAATGGGATTCCTGATCGTTTCAATTCGTATCGTTTAAGGTATTTCGATATAAGCACAAACTTGGTATGTATTACACGTTTAGGGAAAATAATTAAGTCGAGTAAATCCTTACCACTTTGTTCTGAGCAATTCACAATTTACCGCACAAATCGCAACGAACTTGGGATATGAAATAATTCCATATGCAAAGCGTATACAGCGTCATAGCTTTAAATAACTTTCATTGGATAGAAACTACAAAGGCCCTAGCACCGATTGGATACATTTA
Organism: Mopalia vespertina; assembly: GCA_030265115.1. Classification (NCBI taxonomy): domain Eukaryota; kingdom Metazoa; phylum Mollusca; class Polyplacophora; order Chitonida; family Mopaliidae; genus Mopalia; species Mopalia vespertina. The sequence continues at coordinate 4,540 of JAQQZZ010099868.1, forward strand.
GCACCATTTGATTGGTCAAACTGCTACATTATTTTGGATTGTCATTGGTCAACTTTCAACCAGTTTGATTGGTCAGAAATGATTTAGCTTACAATCCTCTTTTCGCACAAAGATGTGTAAAAATGGTTAAATCGAGAATCGTGCCAATTTATTCTAACCAATTTTTTTTTCTCCGTAATTTGTGTAAAACGAACACAATCATCTCTGATAACTTCTTGTGAACAAAAATAAAAATGAATAAATTAACAAACTTACCATTGTTGAGTGCTGTGTTGATATGTATGTATAATACATGTACAGGGCTTTACATTTTTGATTGTATGCATACTTATGTTACCTTTATTTTATTAAAGCTATGCATATGTTATGTTCTTCCATCTTTTAATGGCCCGAGACAGAACAAAAAGTACAGGTGCATATAAATATTACTAATTGTTGAAATTGAAGAAAGTTTTCAGTCCCTTATTATAATTATTTTAATGGGATAACAGTACAACCATTAATGTAGAACCATATGTTTGGTATATACTTGAAGATACACTTAAACAGGTGTTAATTTCAGTTGAACATATAAGGGTCTATTCCAAGCACACACCAATATCACCATGTATTATTGATAATCTGATTACTCTTTTTAAAAAATTAATAAAAATGTTACAATTTGATACATTGTTTTAATTTCTTATTACTTTACCATTGTCTAAATGTTGTTGCCAGGAAATCCCAGAATAAAAACAAAATTAAATAAAACAGTTAATTTAGGTGGAAAATTTCAGAAAACAAGGTATTTTGTAGCACATCTAAACATTTTAAATCAGAAATTGTTTGATCGATGTCTTAAAGTGACTTGGCCCTCTGGCTAAGGCCAGTTGGTTTGGAGAGTAGCAATGCTGTCTTCACTTAGTACTGAAGGAAAATTAACTTTCCAACATTATCAAATCACCTAACATGTTTTGGCTGTGCTGGGGTCAATTATTGTTGGAATACTCTACCGTCATATAAGTGAAATAGGCCTACTCTTGAAGCACAACGTTAAACACCAATCAATCAATCAATTATTAGTGACATGCCAAATAGTTACTGAGATATGGAACGGACAAAAAAACATCCACAACAAACTATTGGCATCATTTTGTTTAAATTGTGTGGTGAAATAAGGTGTTGCCATATAAACATAATCAGAACAATTTGAGTAGCTATAGCAGGTCACCCTGCACTAAAGGCATATTTTGGAACAAATATATGCTCATAATACCGGTCAAATCCCGTTTTCAGATATTTTTTTTAATTATTTATGTCGGTGAAATATCAGGATTTTCTTCATGCTTAAAAGTGATATTTCACTGCTGTCAAATAACACTTTTTGTTATTTTCTTCGAATTGTTCTGCGTCAAAGCCCTTTGTTTCTATTATGGCGTTACATATGAAGTGTGTCATTTCACCATGCAACACAAAGGCTACGTCATTTGTCAGGATGTTTTGAACTTCTGTTACCATCTTGCTGGGTTTGAAATTGTCATAGAAAATATTTTAAAACAGCTCTGATTTAGGAATTTATTGTAAATATGAATAATAAAAAGAATATTATACTGCAGTTTGAATACCCTAATATTGCTGTCATGAATGGTTGAAAAGATAACCCAAGCAATATTTATGGTATTCAAAATTCACTGTGTAATATCCTCTATTTACTTCAAAGAGAAAACAATCCTGAATGGGGTAGGATTGTTATCATTTTATCAATCTAACTGTTTACTTTGAATATTCCAAGTTTTAAAAGTAGAGTAAACTTACAATTCCAAAAACCGAAACACATGGATACATGGTGATTCAATATTTTGGTTAATTTTTAAACCATTGTCAAGAATCTAAGTTTTAAGGGAGTTGAATTTGCTTTCTACTTCTTGTGTTCACAATAAATACAGATGTGAATAACACAAAAATGTGGAATAGCAGGCATATTTTTTGTGCAACTTGGTGAAATACAACCACATCCATGGTCTTAACAGAAAAAGTCAAGTTTGAAGTGAATATCTGAATTTGTTTTCAAGTAATGTTCACAACACATACAGTGTAGGCCTACATACAACTGTGAATCTTGTAAAATAACTTGATCATTGAGTGATGGGCATATAGTTTTGTGGAATTAAGTGAAAGGCAATCCCATCAGTTTCTTAACCAGAGGAAGCTATTTTCTAAGTTTAAAATTAGTCTGTGCATTGATTCTCCAGTCTTGTGTTTATAACAAATAGACATGAATACTGTAAAATTATGCAATGGTGGCCATTTTGTTTTATGGAATTTTGTGATATCCATACCAATGTATAATCAGAGGGAGTAATTGTTGTAATTGTAGTATGGTCTGGACAAATTTATCTTTGATGAAAAATTACATACCCAGTCATCATCATAACCTGGAGTATGGGATACTGAATTATAAGCTTTGTATCAACTGGAGTTTCAGGACCATCTTCCAAAGACAAACTACACAAGACCATACTTATCCCTTTTCACTCTTTACCTAATTGCCTGTACAAATGAGGCTGACATTTTATTTGCCTGTTGAAGAAACAAGCAGCCGATCAAAAACTAGCTGTTCACATTTATACTATATTAATTTAACATTGACTGTTCTTGTGGAAATAAATATATACTTCCCTAAACATAAACCTGTAACAACTTCAGGAAGTTTGCCTTTAACTCGTAAAAACCTTAAGGCGAGTTATATAGTCATTTGTTTTCACTGCAGCCACTTTTGTTGGGGGAAAGTTGGAAACCTCCAATCTGGTTGGCTTGGGTAAAGGGAGGCAACTCAAACTGAGTATTTGGGAGCTCAGTTTACTATGTTTAAGGCTTGTTGAGGGCAAGGTATGAAAAGGAGAGAGGTCTACAACAATCTTTTTTTCCACCTTGTTTCAGGAAGATTGGTCTGGACAAGATATGTTCGAGGGATAAACAATGACAAGACAATAAACTGCTCAGGAACTTTGGTGTAAGAATGCCAAGTGGCACAATAAGATGGTAACACACCATAAAGTAATCAGCTTTGAGACAATATTTAAGAAACTTCTAATTGTTTCATTGATCTATTTGCAATAAGGAATCATGATTTCCTTAGAAAGATAAGTAATCTGTTGAAAGTAGTGAAAAAACACTCAGAGAAGATAAAACACATAAAGAAAACACAGAAGTCCAAATTGATACAGATATATACTACTATATTTTATATTTCAATGTGGCAATATGTATATGGATTTTCTATACAACTGATATTTTGATACACCATAAAAACCTGAAAATACTGTCTAGTTTGGTGAATCAATATATACAGGAAAATGGAGATAGCTTTTCTCACACGAAATCTGTTCCCAATTTGCTGAGCACAAAACCTGTCAGTTTCAACCTTGACATATAATGAGCAGAACTCAAAAATATAACTCTCTTTACAGCATTACAAAAAACTTCCATTCAGAAGGTTGCTTTTCTTCACTCATTGATCAATCATTCAATACAAATCAAACTATCTGTTCCATTCGGAGTTTGACAATGTGGCCTAACAGAAGAGGCAGGGCCAGTGGAGTATAGAGGTAGAATAGGGACAGTTTATTGTTCTACCACAAATTTATTCACTAATACTTAATAACACTAATCAGTTGAGTATATACCAGATACACAGATAACAGCAAGGGCAAGATTAATTCTAAATTATGTACTACTTCATATTCAAATCCAGCCATTGCCAGAAATTTGAAAATAATATGGCATAGAAATCCAATCTAAGCGACATTAACTTAATTTAATCCAGGACACTTGAAAGAAATTAATAATTTCTTTGTTAAGAAAGAAAATATTAAGAATGGATTAGCTTCTTGATAAGGATAAGTGTAACACACAAATCTAAAAACTATCAAAAGTAGGGCTAAATTAACCAGGCCATATACAGTATTTCCTCAGTTCGATCCAGTCAAAACAGACATTAACAACATTAAAAGCCATGTGACATTTTGTAATAACACATCTTGTGCAGTTTTGCAGCACTTAGCACAGATACCAACAGACAACAATATAAAACAAATCAATAGTTCACATTCAGATTTCATTACAGAAAGGTATAACAATTATTACTGGGTACGTTCACATGGTGAATTTTATTGATAAAGAGAGTAACAAGTGTAATAAATACCGATGATCCCTATTAAAATAGTGCTTGTTAACGAGACCAAATCAGCTGAATGAGCCGTTCACCGAGCTTTTGTTCATCTCTTTGTAATAACAGAATTAAATGATGACAGGTGTCCTTTGATTATCTTGTATAACAAACAAAAAATAATGAAAATAAAAACAAGCCTGTTTTTGAAATATGACACCTTTGAACTTACAACAAATAAACAATAAAATAATAGTACCCAAGACCCAACCTTTAAACTGCAGTTTTCAATAAAAGTTCTAAGAGATTAAAAGTCAGACATTACAAAAAAACTGGCAATTATAGTCAGATTCAATCAAAGCCTTGCACCAATACGATAGTCAATAGTAAAACTGGTCTTACCAAGAGAGAATGCTTCCCAGAAATATAACTGGATCATTTAATTAGTACAGCAATAAAGCCCCGTAATTCGTTTATTTATGAATTTGGAGAGGTTCATACTTGATAATGATGTTTAAGACCATGTGCTGAAAGTCAATCAAATTTATTTGTTATACTTTCAAGGATTAATTATGCTGACACAGGGACGTCGACCAATCAAAACAGATGAATCGTATCATGGTCTAGATACACTCTCAGAGACAATCAATCTTATTATATATGTACGTATGGTAATAGTCTACAGTAAAAATTTAAATGCTTCAAAGAAAGAAGTTTACCAAAGGAAAACAGTTCAAAATCTTCTAAAGCTTCCTGCTATAAATCAGTGAACTTATCATGATTATTTATACAATATTGCCAGATTTTCACAATCAACTAAAATTATGTAGTTCTGCTTTAACGTAATTTTGACTAATAAACAATTTATTAAAGAATTTTACGTTCTGAGCTATAGCTTCTTAAAATGAGTGCAGAGCAATATAATGTTACATTAAAACAGCATGAAAAAGCTGTTAGAAAAGACTAGTGCAATCAGGTGTTATCACAGAGGTCATCTCTCCACTCCAGTCCTTTATAAAACACAGTGCCAATCAGCTGTAATAACAGTGGTCCATCCAGTGAAACATTAAAATATATAAACAGTTTGTATCAATGATGTAAAACTCTGGCTACAGACGTTTAGTGTAGCTACGTAATCAGATGTTGTAAAACCGAAGCACTGATTTTGCTAAATATGGAGCACTTGAATAAGACACCCTTGGTCACATGGGTACAACTAGACTGGTCCGTGGCGTAACTTGACTGTGACAAAAAGGGCATTCGCTACAGTTTCTAGCACAGTGTTCACAAACTACGTAATGACTACAGGGCATCAGCACTACATTCCTATTCTTGTCTTGGCATATTAAGCACTTTCTTGCTGCATGTTGATGCATTATCTGTGAACAGAGAAACATTTAGACAAATATTTACCAGTTATCAAATAAACAATGAAGTACATCAGATGTCAAAATAAACAATTGAATAAACAAAAAATTCAAAATTAATTAATAAAACAATAAAAAGAAAAGACTATTATCTTCTAAAATGTCCACAGAGTAAATGTAGGCAAAGAGTAGTAACATATTGAATTGAGGGGTGTGTTTGTTTGCAAAGGTATTAAATTGCCTTACTTTATTTTGATATTCAAGACACCTTACACCATTTGTAGAACTTACACTATTACTTCCTTATTAACAACTAATTATGTTATTATTGAACTAGGACAAAGAAAAGAATAAATGCAAAAAAGTGGTAAAAAGTAGACATTTGTACCAGTACCTTACCTTTTCTAATCGGTCCAGATCTCCTCTTAATTGTTGATGTAATATTCTCAGCTGAGGTAAAGGCATGTTTTCTAATTCTTTTACGGATTGTTGCTGTATGTGTTGTACAGGATTTCCTTGTAACTTCTTTAATTGGCTTAAAGCCTGGAAAATACAAAAATGATAAATTTGAATAAAATGTATATCTTTACCAGGGCACTGATATACACACTTATTAAATGTATACTACAATTTCCTGTGTTAGAATATAGGCCCGGACTAGTATTAAGATATTCTTATAAAGCGTAATTTTTTGGGGAAAAAGAAATCTTTTTTATCAATGCCTTTTCTCACTTACTGGTAAATTTTCCCTAATTACTACATGTATTACTTAATACGGACCATTTTGGATAATCTATAATCACAGATTTGAAGCAACAAATCAAGGTACATGTATATTGTTCATTTATAAGCTGCATATGGCTCAAGATCAGTAGAACTTGTTAAAAAAGAATTGAGATGATGACAATATGCCTCAAAAAGGACAAATTAGCTGCTATTCAACAAGTGCCAGATGTGTAGGGCTCAAATCGGCTCAGTCTACAAAAAAAATATCCATCCTAAGACGGCGTTAGTCATTGTACACTGCAAAATGTTAAGTAGGTCCACTGCAGCAGTAGAAAGCTGTTCCTTTCAGAGTGTCTGTCAGCGAAAGTCTGAACAGTGTTCAACCTACACACCCCTTTGTTTAAGGTACAATGTGTGGCATCAGAAAAACAGAGACTCATGACGTTGAATATAAGCAGACGGAAATTATACCACATAGGCTTTTGTTGGATAATTTGCTAAAACACATATATATGACATATAAATGTAAAGAGATGTTAACTCACTTCGTCCCTTTGTCTTATAATTTGTTGTTTATCTTCATCAGCAGCTTTTGCTTTCCGTACAGAGTCTTCAGCCTCCTTCTTCCATGCATCACAAGCCTGCAAACAAAAAAACACACCATCAGAACAAAAACTTTGGCCAGTCACAAATTGTTCAGCATTTATCAGCAATGGATTTAGCATAGCCCAGTTTAAAGTAGTTGAATAATTTTTACAATTTTGGTTTGAGGTTATTATAAAGTTTAATCAACAGTTATGTAAAGGGTCATAACTGTCTTAAAAAAATTCACAGACATTTTTACACTACTCAATCAAGACATCTCGGTTTACATTTCAAAAACGCATCACTTGTGTTTTGAAATCTTTCTGCTAAGCATTCCCGATTAGCAAGGTAAACATTTTTTTTATTATATTATCATCGCCTTTTTTAAACCACAAGCAAATTCACATTTATTAATCCTGGGTGAAATGAAATACACCTGTATTCAAATCTGAAGGAGAACAATCTAATCTGGAGCCCACCATGAGTGTTATCACTTACACTTTTAGCCTGTGAATATCCATCCTCCCAAGAAGCTAACTTCTTCTTATAGAGATAAAGTTCATCTTGTACTTTCTGTAACTCTCCACCTTGTGAGTTTGAGTATAAAGGTGAATGAGGTTCTATACTCATAGGAGACATGTTACCTTCAGCTGGCGCAGAAAACTTCCCAGGATTTGCATGACTTAGGAAAGCCTACAACAATTCAACTGATTAATACCTTTGGCTATTACTTTAAATCTCTTTTCATTTCTAATCTAATAAAACTCATTGTGTTATACCATAAAGTATAAGTAAGTCTTGTTGAAAAGCCTAAAATTCCACAGACTGTGTTTCGAAAGTTTTAAATAAATTAGCATAAAAATATTAAATACCCTGTGGATGCTTGAACATTTTTAGAAAGCAACAGGAGTAAATAATTTAAAAGCAAACACACCTGTTCTAGTTGTTGTTTTTGTGGAGGTGGTGGCTGCTGGATTTGAAGAGCCAAATACTGTGGTGTAGGGAAACTTCCCAGTGGAGAGGGTGGTGATTGGGAGAGACTACCAACACTGCCCCTCTGTATGGTGCCTGATGTGTGCGGAATACTCACTGGTCCAGATACACTGCCAAAACACCCTGAAAACATTAAGGTTCATCTTTTAAACTTCAATGAGTACTAACTTTTCATTTACATATGTAATTAACTTCCATATTCTTTGTTATAAATAATTTGTTTGCTCTTTGTAATATCACTACTAAAGATGGTTCAAAATAAACCGAAAGATATAGTCAATATGACTTGTTTTATCATACATACTGTATTATTAATTCATTCATATAGAATATTAAATAAGATGTATCCTTTAATCTGAACTGAGGAAAGGTATTAAAGGAGGCAAATGTAGTCAAAATAATTTTCAACATATTTCAATAATTCTAATTTTTTTTCCTCTTCAATAAAATTTCAAAGCATCAAAGAATTGCCTCTCATTTGTTTGTTTGATAGGGTTTATCTTCATACTGAAGGGTATTGCCACTTGGCCATACTTAAACACAGTGGAAAATTTGACAATACACATCTTTTAAAGGGTAATAACTCTTCTCATTACAACGTAAAAATATATACAATATAACTTCACAACATCAAAAAAACGTGACATACTACAACAGGTTTCACCATGTTGGTTTGTTTACCAATGATGTCACTGAAATTACATCACAATATTTGGTGGAAGAAATGTGGAATGTACGGAGCTAAAATCTGACATATTATCTCCTACATTGTCAAAGTATTGCATTGTGGGTTTTTTTTTATCTATAGTTCGGCTGATCTGAAGTATTTTGTGGCGTATGTTAACTCATCCTATTTTGGATCAATTTGGGCAACAGTATTGGATTAACCAAGGCTAACTTAATGAATTTAACCCTCAATTTAAAATTGTACGCCTGGCTTAAAGGCAAGACCCTTGTGACCAACCCACCCCAGGAATTTGAAAAGAATATTTACACCACAATTACAATCTTTCTGGATATGAGAATGTTTGATCTCATCAAGCTAGCAAAGTTGGAAAAAGAAGTAGCATCCACTGTTCATATGTATGGTTTATGTAGGTAAAGAATTTCATATGTAGGTGTAATACCAGGATCTCTTTGAGATGTGATCTTCGCTGGGTTTGAATAAGGATAAAATAAATTGAAACAAAAGTTGTCATTTATGTATTTATCTTTGATTTTAAAATGAAGCTTGTAAAGTGTCATTCGAATACCCTTATATTGCTCTTATGAATGGTTGAAAATATAACTCACTTATTTCTTATCACCTAGCTTTTCTTTAACACCATCCGATCTGGCAATATTTCTATATTTCACTATCAAAGCTTGCTATTTACAAAGTGCGATATTTGCCAAATTTGTAGAACAATCAGGCTATTCAATTTGAACTTAAGGTGCTTAACACAAATTTTAACACTATCACCTAATAAGCATAATTAATATGCACAGGTTTCCATATAATTTTAATAATCTCTTCCTTTCTGGTCAACCAAACTGTGTGTAAAATTTCAGAGAAATTCACGTAGTATATTTAATTACATAACCCTTTACATGGCTGACATCGATGGAAATTAATTAGTATGTCTGTATAAAGCTTGTTAGAGTTATTAATATGCATGAAATGAGCTGAACAGATAATATCCCTCTACTCTCTTGTTGTTTGACATTTGCCCAATTTTTTGGGGACAATTGGGCTATTCAATTTGGAGTTATGGTGTTTAATGCAAATTTAATTGAAAAGCTTGTTAGCGTAATTAATATGCGTGTAATAAGCTGAACAGATAATATCCCTCTTCTCTCATCTTGTGTGACATTTGCACAAAATTTTAGGACAATCAGGCTATTCAATTTGAAATTATGGTGTTTAACACATATTTACTTGAAAAGTTCGTTGAAGTAATTAATATACATAAAATTAGCTGACCAGATAATATGTTGTGGGACATTTACCCAAAATTTTAGGAAAATCTGGCTTTTCAATATGCCAGGGGTATGACATAAGCTCATCTTACTTCGTACAGGCGAGCAAAAAAAATGGGTAATTACACATATACCATATATTAAAATAATTCTGAAGAGTTTCCTTAAACTGGTCACTGACAGCAAGAGACAACAATAAACAAATCTGACAGTCATTTCTACTGACATGCAGATGCATTTACTGAAGAAAAAACCCCTCAACGTTTTAGACGATAATATCACACTGAACGGCTACATCTGACAATTATATCCAGCATGCTTGGGAACAAGAAGCAACACTACAATTTGAGCAGGTACTACATAGAAGAATACAAATTAAAATTGAAAGAAGAATCCCTACCGACATGTTTACCTGAAGCCGACAGGCCTGCACTCAGGGAACTGCTCACAGAGTTAGTATCATTATCAATCTCACGGTCTATACTTGTGATGTCAAAATCATCAAGGTTCAATTCATCCAAGGCATTTCCTAACAAATAGAAACATTAGTATTTAATTGGTCAACGATATCTTCAACAAATTTGTTTGTTTGTTTGTTTGATTGGAGTTTAACGCCATACTTAACAAATTTGTAAAGCCATGGAATCCACCCATTGATTCTTTACCCACACACACAACTATGTTAATGTAAAAAACTAAGTAAATCTCATGTTTGCCGTTCAACAATCTACTCAAAACTATCATAAGTTTGCCATGTTGCTGTTTGGAAGAAAAAGTTTGTGGAAAACTTGTACAAACCAAACTTCATTACTATTGTCAAGTTAGTTTATCTGTTTGTTTGATTGGGTTTATCGTTAGAGTAAAGGGTATTTCATCTGATATGATAACAGATTGTCAACTTCTCGCTCTGCCTTAAATAAATATGATGAAAGGATGATAAGAAACTATAAATGACCACTGGTTCTATAACAAGTCCGTTTTTAGAATTTATGAGATAGTCTAACAGACTAGACTCACCTACAACAGATTCTACAGTGTCTCCTGGAGGATAAAAGGAGGGGGCCAAGGGGGACATAGACGAGGAGGACACTGAAGTGGGGGAGGGGACTATCTGGGCCCCACTGAAGCTAACAGCTGATCGACCTAGGCGCAGATTAAATAACAATATTAAGTTCTGTTTCCGTTTGTCTCTCTCACTGGGATCTAATGTAGGGTCGTTCTCAATAGCATGTAATTGTTGCCTCAACTGTATCTGTAAAAACAAAAAGATAGATCTTATGTTATATATCTGAGCTCATACAATATCTGAATCAAAATTTTCTGTAAAATCCATATGAAAATGAATGAATTCAATCATGTCACCAACACTAATTTTATTTATAAACTCGCTATTTTATTTTACTTGAAACTGTATTCCAATATTCAAATAAAGACCAAACATAAAAACACAAGATAACTAGCTAACAGGTTACCCAAATAAAGGATTATTTTGAAAATCCTGGTTAAATCCTTATTTCCAGTGATCGTTTTGACAACACATACAGCTGTGAAATATTTAATGGTGTGGTTTACAAACAATTTATTTAAATCTGAGCAACAATTTAAGCTGCAGAACTATTGTCTGGTTGTGTCAGTGCTGCTATTTGATGGCTGAGTGAAATAATATTGAGCATCATGGTATTAATGTAAATAAAAACCGACACAATAACGTATAAATCATAAAATAACAAATACATGTAAACTGATGGTAGTATGTAAGTTACATACATGTGATTCGTCCCGATCAGATCCTAATGAGCGTTGATAATAACTACTGGGGTCTGATGTAATACTGCTGGACGTAGAACTAGAACGACCTTTTCCTATTGGTTCCGGTAACACAGAATTACTGGTATGGTTACTATTCAGGTTATTACTCAGATGATTGGCCTGAAATATAAACACCTACAGTTATGAACAATTGGCAAGGCACATTACAAAAATGAAAAAATTGAAGTAGATCAAATTGTAATTTGCATGTTAATCTAGACACACAAAGACGTATTTAAGGTTGTTTTACTCATATGCAGGGTGCCAGCAAAATGCTAGAAGGAAAACACTAGACACCACTGGTAACAAATAAAGACATGACAGGACAATCACAAAAGGTAATAGAGCTTCTTTTTGCCCATAAGCTCCCTGGGCCCGTATTCATAAAGCTACTTAAGTATTTCTTAAAGTTAAGAAATATTTACCCAAATTTCAGCCTTTCATTTGATCAT
>JAQQZZ010099878.1:0-16576 GCA_030265115.1 Mopalia vespertina
CAACCGGCGATTTGTTCCATTTATGTTCTGTTTTTTAAAATAAAACTAATTTACATTATGATTACAGGCAAAAAAGTAGCTGGTTGGTGTTTGGAACTGAACTATGTTTTCTCGCATGTTTTTCTTTGGTGTGTAATATTCACGTGCTCTGTCAGCTCAGTCACTGGGGTTTCCCTCTGCGCAGTAATATGATTCTAATTATAAACATTGCGTTCCTCTTTAAATTTCATTTTCAAACAATCTAACTGTGTTTTTGAATACTTAAATCACATAATCATGTTTGTATTTTTATTGGTTTAAAAAAGGGAAACCAAACAGCCCGTTTTATTATATGATTTCACAATTAAACAATGGATTATTTGAAATCTCGGACTTAATAGTATATAAGTAGCACTTTGCCTCTGTCAAGCGATCCTCGCTGAAAGTTTGTCAAAATTGTCCCACAAATCGATTTTTTTCAAGAAATATTGAAGGTATATGATAAACAGATTATATGCAAAGTGCGTGTTACGTGTCGTTGTATCAGTTCTTGTTGTCTCAGGTCGGACTGCAGTATCAATCAAGCTGATACATCGTCACGTATCACGCGCTGTACATATAATCTCTATATACACAACCTTTCATTTATAAGTAGATCTATGGAAGAAGAAGAACTGTGATCTCCAAAATGTGATGTGTATCTGTGTATTAAATGCTAGGTCACCTGTCGACCAGTACTCCTGCCTCAAGTAAGTGTAAACCATTCTCCTTTATCAGACAACTTGTATGTCTCATCCTCCTTACGGAGACATATTTATTGATTGCTTTCTATTTCTGTTTAAATATCCATTTGTGGTTTGATTTACTCTAATCCTATGCCCAACATCTTGCTACATATTTATCACATATTTTCTATACCATGGTCATTACTTTCTCAAATGAGAGGACGCCTACATGTAGTAGTAAAATCACTTACATTTAGATTAGATAAATCCTCCAAGAAGATAAACGTGCAAAAAATGCACTTCATCTGCATATTGTATTTGCCCCGTCTGAGCAACTTTTGACATTTCCACTCTGACCAAGTCACAATACAAAAAATATATTTTGACTCCAGTAAACATGCTCTTTTTGACCATTCACATCTTCCTTTTACAAGGTTCATGTAGTATCCCAGCATGTTACACTAACACAATGTTAAAATATGAAGCTTTTTTTTAGGTCCTGTGTGGGAAATTACTATTCCTCCAATGCTAAGAAAAGACATTTATGTGCCTTGAACATACTGCCCTTAAGCCAGAGGGTGGGGGAATCTGGAGTTATTAAAATATCCATCAGCTCAGGAGAGTCTATAAAGTTTTCCCCATTTTTTAACCCAAATTCATCAGAATATATAGGCTATAGTTCTGTATGATACCATGGCTGGAAAAAATGTTAATTTCCCGGGAAAATCTATTTTTTATCAAAAAATTTCCCGCGAGTACAATTCAAATGAACACCAGACTCCCCACAGTTTTTATTTACGTTTGATGCTTGTCAACCTAAAAGAAGCTAGCTGTTTTGTTTATCAGTTGTTTTATTTGTGGTACACTTGCTAGGTATTATAGGGCGGTTAGGACCATGCATCTGACGAGAGTTTTATTTATGTAAATGATCTTACAAAGATCAGCAGAATGCTCACTCCATAATATCAGCATGTGTCAACCCGATGACCTGCACAGTCTAACAACTCAGACGTTGATTAGTCTAAATCCACACTATGTGCTTTCTGTGTGGTATATAACACAAAGGTGTAATTTTCTCAAGGAAACATTTTAAACATTATTATCAAATACAGTTTTATTTGCCTTTGATTCAATTGTTTGAACACAAAATCAAGGTATATATAAAATTAGGTACATGATGTGCTCTCATAAGCAGACATCCCACGCAGATCTGTATACCGTGAATTCTGTACCGACATTCATGAAACTTTGAATGCTTATTTTGCCAGTCATTATTTCAGTGTGCAATTTAATCTGTGGATGTAAACATAACATTGAAGCCACTCACGTTGTCCAAGTGTCAACTGGAGTGAACATTTGTCAAGAGCTGTGAGACAGATATATAATCATATGACAATAAAGCCACTCACACGCAGTGCAAACATTGTGAACACTTGGTATGTAAAGTCTGCTGAAGGTTATTTCACTGCATTTGTATGGTCAGCTGCTATAAACAATTATTTCATATAATTAACACTAAAAACTTTGCATGTATGGAAAAGGTCAACCCCAATTTTATCGTATATATCAACAGACAAAAAAAAGACGAAATCTCCAAATGCGTGTTTTTAATCTACTCGAGATAGCGCCCAACTCAGTACCATTTCACCTACCTTAATTGGAGGCAATGTCCAGGGAACATGCATACACAGTTAAGTTTAGAATCAATCGACGCGAACGGTCAAAGGTCATCATACATGCCTTTGTTCTACGCGGAGTTGCTGACAAGTGGCTCCTAAAATTGGTTGTCTCTTAGCTTTCATTTTTAAATAAATGATTATTTCCCAGAAATTATACATCATGTATGTGCATGACTGAGAAAGTTCAAACAGTACTTTTGTGGCACCCTTCGACAGTAAACTTCTTAGAAAATAACGCGGTTGTGGGTGAATGCCGCACTTGAATGAGATTGACGGTATAACCTCCATTTTTTTTTTATTTGTACCACTTTGGAATATTTGGTAGTTTTTTTCACACTTTCATGTGAAAAGTTAAGAGTAAAGATCTTTTTACAGCTTTATTTCAAGTCTAACACGTGCATAATAGAAGTTGGTAGTGCTGCTGGTATGTATAAATAACTCCCAATGTGAAAACAACTCGGTCTGCCGGCTATCGCGTATGCCTGGCTGTGATCGCCGAAGCCCAGCCGTGACTACCATTAAACTTCTCTAAGACTTCATCATTCAGCGATACATGTGGGTCAATACGTAAAATATACACTCTCAATTGAGATATTATGATACCTACTCTGTGAAACTTGCGTGTGAAATCAAATTTTTATTTTTTTGATCCTACATTTTTTTTTATTGACCCGCGAGTCTGACAGATTTCCCGGGAAGGAGCTTCCCGGTTTCCCCATTTTTTCCAGCCATGGTATGATACTATCCCGTTCTTGGCTTGATTTTGACATGGCTTAATATGAAAAAAGGATTTAATTGACATTATTTGTTTGCAAAACATTTGACTGTAAAAACTCCCCTGAAAAGCAATATTCCCATTCTTTATAATACTACATATAGGTATTTTTACACAGATTAGGTTATATATATTTTGAATAAATGAAGAGCGAAAAATTAAGGTTATATATATATATATATATCTTTAAACACTGCTCACCTGGTGTACCCTTCCAGAAAGCTGACCCTCCCTCTTCTTTCCAGAGTTTTCTTATACAGTCAGTGACACCATTATAGGTGGTCTGACCAGAGCGGGCCTGTACCTGTAAGCGGGTCTTGATCACATCAAAAGGGGTGGGAATGGAGGCTGCAGGTACACCTGAATACACAAACACTCTCATCAATTCTCAGTAACTCACATTGAAAAATAAAGGATTTGAATTGTATAAAGATGCACAGCATGTTAATTAAATCAAACTACAGTTTTCACTCGACAGCTTCGTAAGCTTATTATATTTTAATTAGCATGTACATATTATACAAATTCTGATATCACCACTGTATAGCTCTCAATAATCTAGGCAGCATTCCTTGACTAAGTAATACAGCTATTTGATAATTTCTTTTCTTTAATAACCAATGATACACCAAATATAATTCACTGTTTGGGATTTAATGTTCATTGATTGGGGTTTGACACTGTGGTGAGTTTTTCAGTTTCACCTATAGGACGATGGATCGTCAACGTCTTAGTTACTCTGCCATACTTGAATGTGTTACAGAACTTGTCAAAACCAACCCGGTGATTTCAGGGGAGTTCCCTCTTTTGACTCCCTCATATATCAGTGGAAAACTGTGGGACTCAAAACTGTAGGCCGTAGTCTGACACACTAACAACCGAGACAAGGCCCCAAAACTAATCAAAACCCTTGGAAACAGTTTTGGAGACTCCTGGTAAAATGTTGCAGTAGGTAAATTTCTTTAGCATTTTACGTCATCAGGTTATATTGATCATGCTGACGTACTATAGCTCAATGAAAAGGAGCCAGGCCTGATACTTTAAATAAACAAGAAGATATATTTTAAGTGTAGGACACAAAACTTGGGAAAATAAGACAAAGTTTACAAATTACCAGTGCAAGCACTACAGGAATCCTGTTCAGGTCGCCCCTTAGTTTAGGCAGTACCAGCTCCATCAACCACCTGCTTAAAAGGTGTAAATATAGGTAAATATTGAACCAGTACCTGCCATGGTGGCTGCCAGTAAGAGTGTGTGAGGTGCATTGTAACCATTTTCATCAGCTAGAAGCTTCTTAGCATGAGCGTAACATGGGAAATAAATAGCTGAGAATGAGATATCTCTGAGGAAACATGCCCGTGAACCCTGCCAAAACAACAAGAGATCATTGAGTGTAAGAAATACATCAAGGGAAAATTGGTTAAAATCAATTTACATTTGGAACCTTTAAACCCTGTGCTCATGATTTTGCTCTCTCTATGTCCATCTCCTTAGAGGTATAAGCAAATACTACATTGGTAGGATATTTGCTTGGCCATTTTTCCTATTTTTGGAGGTACAGAATAATTTCATTTCCAGGATAAGAATTTATTGATAATACATATTCAGATGAAGTAGTAAACATATACTATATCATATGGATGTTCATTTAATACACTGTGAAATAAATATTATGGTACTCAAATTTCTTGTACCCAGTTTCAATATTTTCACAAGACTTTCACTGTCTGATTAATATAAACACAAGGAGGATATTACACAGTGAAGTTTGAATACCATTAATATTGCTCTAATGAATGGTTGTAAGAATAACCCATTTAATGCTTCGTATTTATGAGAGCAATATTTATGGTATTCAAACTTAACTGTGTAATATTCTATTTATTATTTATATCAACTATAAACTCATAACCATGCCAAATTCCCTGATCAACTGTGATCAAGGCAATGTCTGAATGGGGCTGTTGGATATTATCAATGTGGTATGCATTAACATAACATCAGTTTTTGCTATTATAACAGATTAATATTTCTTATATGTTTTGCAATAAGATTATCTTTACATGTATCTGTCCATCTAAGAACTATTTTATGATGGGAAACTCTGTTGTTTTATTAAATATATTACCCCATTTTCACTAAATTAGTGAAATCAATTAACCTGATCAATTTCCCTAAATCTGTGTTTGATGTAGTGCAAGCTACAGTGTTGTCCTCCATTTAATCAGTCAAACTGAAGAGTGTAGATGTCACTCAAAGAAGTATTCAGAGAGTAACAAAAAGTGTTATCACTTTTATGTGTTTAGAAAATCCTAAGATTTCATTGGGAAATAAATAATACAGTCCATCACATGTAGCTATGAGATGGTGATTTTTTTACTAACCTTATAAAGTCCGAACAGACCGAGATCTTTAACTACAGCTATAGCGCTGACTTGTCTCTTCGCCACAATCTCTCCTGCCACCTGAAGCCGAATCTTGACAATCTCCAGAGGGTTGGTAAAGATCACCTGAGACGCCCCTGCCTGTATGAAAAGATGTATGTATAGACTTATGAACAATTGATTGAACACCATTCAAATATTTCACTCATGTGATATATAGCCATAATGTTAAAGTTATATATATAAATGATCTGTCTCAAAATTAATTTCCTCCAAACGGGGAAACCTTGAATATACTCCAGACCGGTGTTATAACATCAGGGTATATACTTATATCCTCTAAAAGTCTATAAAAAAAACACTGCAACATTAAAGCGATACTCCTACCTGCAATAAAATGCATATATGTAAAGTGGGCATCATTTCTTGTGTTGAATTATGCTCTCTAATTTTCTAATCGAGCTATATCCATTTTATAATTGGATCTTAAACATTGGGTATTGCTTAAACTTCAATCAAATTCATCCATGCGGCCATGTCTTGCTTCTTTAATCACTAAACAGAAGAGCTCCGCAAATATTGACC
Organism: Mopalia vespertina; assembly: GCA_030265115.1. Classification (NCBI taxonomy): domain Eukaryota; kingdom Metazoa; phylum Mollusca; class Polyplacophora; order Chitonida; family Mopaliidae; genus Mopalia; species Mopalia vespertina. The sequence continues at coordinate 6,128 of JAQQZZ010099878.1, forward strand.
AGGCCTACGTCACAAGACCTATAGAGTCAACTGTTTAAACCTTTGACAGTTCACACCAATGACCTATCAAGGTCATTGGTTCACACATTTTATTAACCTGTAACACACAAGAGTGTAAGTCACGTGACATCATGAATAAAGTTGGCCACGCCCAAAATGTCAGCTTCCAGTGGTCATAGGTAGGTATATACTTGTAACACTCAAGTGATTTTATAAGATCAAGAAAAGATAAGTCGATACCATATTTAAGTATGTTTAATAGTAAACTTTTAAGGGATATAGGGGTTATTGCAGCCTGGAGCATCCCCTTAAGTGACATTTATTTTTTAATAATGACACAATCACTTCTCTTTTGCATGTGGTTATATTGACAAATCACAAAAAAATGACATTACAAAAAACAATGTAAACATCGTTTTGGAATTGGTTTGCAGAGTGACAAAACTACTTACTGTGCCACCAGCTATCATTTCGCACCACAGTGGCAAACTTCCGTCTTTCCTCGTTAGTTTATCTCTCATTAAATCATTCATCTGTAAATAGTACAGATTCACAAAGTACAGATTATAACAGAAATGGAGAGATGCTTTAGTGCTCACTAAATATCTCATTTATGTGTGGATATATGGTAGCAACTATCTCAGTGCTATTATCTATCAACCTTGCTATGGAGCACCGGCCTCCCATATTAAATAATTCAAGTCAGATGGCTTGTGTGGTTTATTAATACTGTAATCCAAGACAAACATACATTTATAGAGTATCTTGTTTAAACCATGCACAATATACAGCGTACATGGATCTGACGTTACCTAGAAATATGGAGGTGTGTCTAAGAATGGCAGATCAATGAATGAGTCTAAGTAAACTTCTCTGTTCAACATGTGGCGAAAATTTCAAGGGCAAAACTAAGGAAGTGTCAAGTTAACAAAATCGTCTAGGTTTAATTGATTGATTAATTCAGTGATTGGTGTTTAACACCATGATTCAGGGTATTTCACTTACATGACAGTGGGTTACTTCCAAAGAGTCAACAGCAACACAACCATACTGTGATGTGTGATATACAAGTACTCTGTTGGAAAATTAATGTTCGCCCACACTGACCGCATAAATATACTTCAATTAGTATACTGTTAGTCAAAAGGGCCAGAATCATCTAGGAGCCCATTGACTATTATGTATGATTTCACCTTGATTCATCCTGCTCTTTAATACTAGCATGAGTAGGGTTGAAGAGGTGACTTGAACCTGTGATAGGCTAGAGGGAGGGGAGGGGGGGAGGGGGTCTCAACAGCTGCATTTCCCCACCCAGGGTACAAAGTCGTACTGCTCATAAGATGGCGGAGAACCATTGAGACAGAGTTAATCCATGCTGCAAAGTGTACCTCTCAGGAATATTTATTTCATGTTATAATCAGTAAAAATAATGGTCTCACGGTAAGCTTAATAGCTTTCTCCGGCGCCACTCCAACAATCTGTGGTAATAGCCCTCTGTAGAGACCAAGGATACCTTCATGTCGGATAACCTTCTTAAAACAATCAAAACTGTTTTTATACATGAGTTCTCCCACCATGGAGCCTGTCCTCTGATTCTGAATCCTGGTTTTCACTAAATCTATTGGATACACAGCAGTAGCTCCCACAGCTGAAAACAAACATACATATTATATAAAAATGTCTGACCTACAGGACAGTAGACACAGCATTTTCATTGGACTTATAACTGCGGATTTATCTTTACTTAACACAGATATCAGACATTTCTGTAGTAGTTTGTTTGTTTCAGGCCTTATTTTTTTCAAAATTTGGCGTAACCGATCTACTGGTCGTGTGAATTAAACTCTCGTAACCTATCGGTCGGTTACGTGAAAAGAATTTGCACCAACGGTCGTTCTCGTTTATAGGTTACATAAATATACAATGTAATTACGCTATAATGTACCACAATATACTACGTAAACTGTTATAACTGGCACCAATCCTTGTTTACAGATTTTAATCAAATATCATTCACAAATAAAGTCTTTATTACCAGTAGACCAGCCTGTGAATGCTCCGCAGGTGGGTTAAACAAGGCACGACTGTACTAGTGTTGTTGTTGTAGAAGCAGCATGTGGTAAGCTGTCGGAGTGTTTTCATCAAGACAAAGAGTTAATCTGGCCATTGTCACGGCAAATCAAGGAACATTTAATGAACATTAAGCAGTTAATGTAAACTTTTTACAAAGTTATTCAAATTAACCAGTTGGGTTTTTTTTACTGTGAACTGTCAACTCTTTCAACAACATCAGCTGAAATAGAGCTAAAGAAGACCATAGAGATTAACAGTGCATTTGATTGGATGTAGAGCCTGAGCCAGCCAACCAGGTCACAGCTAACACAGCCCTAGATATTCTATTTCATGCTGTTTATGGATCTCAGTTACAGTTTTAGTTGGTAAAACAATTGGGTTTTTTCCCCTCAAATTTACGTCATAAGTGAAACAAAAAAATGGTTCATAATTAAATAAACTTATATTATGGTCAGTTTAACATAACAAATATTTCCGACAGCATATGAGAATCTTTTTGTAGCTATAGCTTGCAGCTTGTGTAGTACATGCACTGTAGACATCATGTACATGCTCTTAGTTTGTGTGAACGGTGACTGTTCGCATGAATTTTCGTTTGCGTAACCTCCATGTAACCTGAACGACCGTTCGCGTGAAAAAATAAGGCCTGTCGTTTGATTGGGATTTAACGTCGTACTCAAGGGAATTTTACTTATATGATGACGCATTGTCCACTTCACACTGTTTCTTGCCTAATTACAGTGGAAAACCGAGAGGAAACCTCGTAAAAACCACCCCCACGATTGATGGAGCCACATCGTGTGACTCACTCATATACCCCAGGGTCAACAAACGGACTAGATCCTGTCAACAGTACATTGAAGTAGGGTAACACTTGACTTATATCACTCCAATCCTATTACTGATAAAAATGTCAAGTGAATCTGAGTAGATAGACTGTAGACAGCAGTTTGGAAAAATCCTGTTCAGAGTGTGTGAATAGCTTCCATTATTTTGTTTGAGGACTTAAATAGATGACGACGAAGTACAACAACCTTAAACAGACACCTAACTGTCCATCCCTGAGATACATGTATTATGTACAGACTACAACTGTCCAATATTCTATCATATTGGACACCAATCTTTTTGACATCACTGACACGTCTCACTGACATGTTTTTGTGTTGCATATACAGGTTTCACTGTGTGTCACAAAGAAAAGAACATAACCTGACATCATCTAGTACCATAAGCATCACGCAACGTAATGAATGATAGAGATGAACGGAAATGAATCAACCAAAATGTTTCTTATAATTCACGAATGTCTGATATTCACTTTTAAATTCACTTACTGGAATAAGTGGGTGTATAATAAATAGGTTATTGGATTGTTTGGTTCTGTATGGACACGCCCTGGTGCTGGGAAGTTGTTTGCAAGCTCACAACATCTGAGATCGCCAGGACTCATCCATACAGAACCAAACAATCCAATAACCAATAAATATAGACATAACCATACAATGAAAGGTGTATGCTATGTTGTTTCTCGAGGGGGAAGTACTACGACAGATTGAACTCAATAGTTATAAACCTGTTTCTTAGGACAACTTACTGATCACCTTTGAATTTTGCACAGTTCTGTTAAGTTTTTGAAGTTATGGCCAATTTGATTTTACTAACTATGAAAGACAAATGTATCAGCTTTCCGTATGCATTGGAATGATTAGCTAGTTATATATTGCACTCAATTCTGTGCCTTGTTATTTGGTCACTCAATCGCATCTTGGAATTTTAAAGCCATCTCGTTTGTATCTGTTTACCTATTCTTAACGTTAATTAATAAAGATCGATACATACTTGTTTTGAGAGTATTGTAGGTTGACATTCTGTTTATAAAGTGACACTTATGTTATTAGTATGTATTACATAAAAGTCACTATTGTAGAGGAACCTCCTATGTTACCCAACGTGTCTGTTTAGGGCAGATTGTTTCTTGTAGTCACACTGCCAGAGGAGGGGTTAACCTATAGTCTCCACTAGTTCCCCTAATATAGATATTACCATTGGCCACATGTTTGTTTCATTTTTTTTACATATGATCACATGTTCAACATAAAAAAAGTGGGGTAATTGTCAGACATACCTCCAGCCACTGACCCAAGGCCAAACCTATAGATACTCTCAGCCAGCTGTAAGAAGATTCCGCGACTGACAGGCTGCTCTGTACGAATGTTTTCCTGGATTAAAACAATACACATGTACTAAATTTATGATGTTTTTAAGGCAAAAGCTATGGATACAAGACAAAAGCATGTATTAAAATAAAAAGAAAACATGTGGTTTTTATTTTTAAACATGTGTCTATCTGACATTCTTGTTGTTATATATATTCTATATACGATGAATGTGAAAACAAATATGTGCAAACATTAAGTTCATATAAAACTGGTTAACTTGTTTGTTTTATTGGTGCTTTACAATGATTTAAACATCATTTTACAATATTGCCCTGTCTTTTCAGCACAAATTCTTTGCATTAAAATTGCATTGCATGTGAAAATATTTTCAAAAAAATTAATTGTGCAAATTCAATTTTTTAAATTATCACTGTTAATTTATTAATAAACATTTGATTAGCCATAAAGATTTGAACATTACCTCAGCTACTTGCATTTTAACCGAGTATGGTGTTTGTTTGCCTTCTAGAGGTGATATTGACATTAAATCTTCATAGGTTATTCTCCTGTAAAGTGAAACACACAGGATACAGAATACTACTACAAAAGATCATTTAAATAAACAGAAATATAGAGTTAACATGAATTGTTCATCTACTATGTGAAACATCCAATATCAAATAATTATTAAGGGGATAAATTCGCAGTCGCTCAATTTTCATATACTTACAAAAGGAATAAATTCTCAATCAAAAAGATACCTGTATGTTGCAGCATTATTTTTATATTATGAAGGAGAACATATCAATTTACATGTTTTAAAAGACATAAAAGTTGTCTAAACCATCCCTTTAGCAAGGGACTGACATTCCCAGTGATCTCCAAATCGGACACCACTAAACCACGTCACAGAGCAGGAATTGCTAATCCATATAACCAGTGAGCATTATGACTTGTCACACTGGTAACCAGCTTCCTTAAGAGGAATTCTAAAATAAGATTCCAACATACTTAATATTTTCTGGATTATTAATTAAGATATGTGCAAACATGTTACATGTGTAAAGTACTTTGGCAGCCAGTAATTTTAATACAACTGGACCACATATAAAGTAGAATATTTGTAAACCACTACACTTGCTAATGGTGGGGTTATCATCTAGTCCTAATCATGTATAAACTACAAGTAGCAGTTTAATATTAACACAAGCTGAGTAGCAAGCAGGTCCACCGCTTAAGGCATATATTCACAAAATAGGCTCATCATCCCAGCCATTTTGTTTTATGGAAGTTGATGAAATGCAATCTAATCCGTCCTCTTAACAGGAGAAAGCTAAATACCAAGTAAGTATCTAATCGGTAAATTAGTTTTTAAGCTAGTGTGTTAACAATTTGTGACGGACGGAAGCCGAGTAGCTTACTATAGCCTACTATAGTTGCAGTGGACAATAAGTGATGAAAAAAAACATTTGTATCACAAAAAGCTAAGTGGTAAGTGGTTTCCTTGATTGACTCATTTTGATAAAACAAAACGTACTCCTACTCCAACTCAAATCGCTATTTATTACTTCCATTTCAGAACAATTGTAGAGTAAAAGTCATTGTTTTGGGGAATTTTATGAAATTGTTTTTTTAGGAAGATTCAAGAAGTTATATAAACATTACCAACTTTGAAGTAAATCAGTGGTTGTTCACAACAAAATACAATGTAACGGCCTTAAAACTGAAAAATATGCAATGATGGCCATATTGGCATGCAAAATATGGCAGACTACAATTCTGCTTGTCATTGAAAGAGCAGGAAGATTCTTATGCTACATGCACATTCCACATTTTAAGTGAATAAGCTTAAAATTATATTGTTCACAAGATGTACACACCTTAAGAATGTCAAAAACTGAATGGTGACCATACTGGACTCCCGGAGATTTGAAGGAATGCAATTCCCTCTATCATTACAAGAGCTATATATAAAGTAACTCAGTGAATTTCTTTTCAATTTATTGTGTTCTGCGTGGTGATTTTTTTTTCACCTTATCGTGTTCCAACACTAACACACTTGAATATTATAAAATGGTAGCCTATTAAGTGATTCGAAATGCAATCCCATCTGTCATATAACAGGATCAAGTATGTTGCAATCTTTTTTCAAGTTCTCAACATGTAAGTACATGAGAGTTGTAGAAATAACACAATGGTGGCCATATGTTTGACAGAATATTGTGAAATCTTTTAATCTATCATATTAACCTGTCAGGGGAATTTGTTTTTAACTGATCCTGTTCACAACAGAGAGATGTAAATATGAACAAAATACGTGATGGTGACCTTAATCACCATAGTATGGTGAAATGCAATCTTATCATTCATCTTAAGGAAAGTCAATTTCAGGTTTAAAATTAATCTGTTAATTTCTTTTCAAGTTATCATATTCACAAAATAATGGGATGGACAAACAGACAGACGCTCTGCAATTCGAACTCCCCTCCAACCGAAGTGGCAGGGAACAAAAATGTTGTATAGAGTTTCACATACGTCAAGCAGAGAGCATAACATGTGTAATCAACTGCAACAAACAGGATTACCATTTAACAGAATTAATAGAATAATGATTAATTGAAATAATAAAGTTTAATATTAATAGATTCAAGTGCCAAAAGTGTGTTACTCAGAATTATGTCAACATTTCAATCTTATTTTAATTTTTTGAACTAGATCAAAACTAATTTATTATGAATTTATGTTTCAGTAAGATGCGTTGAAGATCTTAACTCATTAGCGTAGATGTATGCTTTCTTTGGGTAAATAGAGGTGAGAGACCCACAGCTACACTACATTTAGAATTTAGACCAGATGGGTTGAGTTTTTAATGTTACAATTACCTATAAAGTGTTTTTATAGAGAAGAGTCAACTCTCCTTATTCTTATCTTACATGTACACAATGCCAATGTAGTGTATCACTCTCCTCTCAATATGAGGCCTGGTGCCACTTGCACAAAATATTGTAAAACAAAAAATGATTGTACAATAAATTTTGTCATGTGAGACTATAGATGTAAAAATGATTGTACAATAAATTTTGTCATGTGAGACTATAGATGTCAAAATATTGTACAAGACTTTATTGTCATACAAGATTTTGTGAACATGGCTCCAGATACCTATTTAACATTACAGTGAATGTTGCTACCTGGCTTAGAACCACATGTAAAAACCTCATGCATACAGTGTTTTTATAAGCAGCAGCATAAAAAGTTTTAGATAAATATTTCAAAAAAGTGCAAAAACTGACATATTACAGAAATTAAATAATAAAGGCTTTATTTCATCAAATATAAGTCTGATGCAAAAAGTAGATGCCTAAACAAAGTATTAAAAATAAGAAAGGTAGCAAATTTAATTAAAATCACTAAAATATTAATTCGTTAAATACAATTAAATGATCTTAACATAAGAGTAAAAGAGTAAATGCACAAAGCATTGACACACTATTAACTCACCCTAAATGTAGAGGTTCGCTTATATGAACAAAATGTAGAATAAAGTATTTTAACATTTTATACATCAAAGAGAAACAGTCAAAGGGTTATGATTTTTTTTTAAAAACTATTGGTTATTTCGTTCAATTAAACAATAGAATATTGATTACTGACATTACATCTAAAGAAATTGGACATCTGTTTTTTAAACACAAAAACCAAAAAATTAAAGAAGCCCCCCTCACTCTATGGATTTTCCAACTCAAATAAAAGCAGATGAGGATAGATGGAAAACATCTTATATCATCAGTTCCTGGGAAAATAAGCCTTCAAGAAAATTTTATAAAATATGGAACTAGTGGTTTTGCAGTATTGTTGTAGACAAGCATAAACATAAATACTAAGGACATAAGAAAAACAAATGGTCAAATTATCATCTAAATTTAAAAAATTCAAATTTAGATGAAGACTGCAAACAATTTGGGAAACCTATAAATCGGTCATCCTAAATTAAGTTTGCATTAATACCATGGGGAGACCCCGTTCTGTCTGTTCTCCCCAACATCACAGGCCTAATATAATCAGATCATCATAATGTATTCATGATGAGGACTTGAGATAACATTTTAAACATTCCCACGATGGGTTGGTATTCAACCCCTTAGATTCTCTTAGTCGCAAGTCGATCTGGGCCGGACTTTACAGATGATATGTGGCAGAAGCAGTAAAAGTCTTTATCTTCCATGGGCATGACAGACCTAAGTACATCTGTATGAGAAGGATAACATGATGCAGCGTTCAAATTTTATGTCCCCCCTTAATAAATCCAAATAATTGACAATGTCTTCAAACAGGGTGACAAGTGTTAAATTTAAATATATATTTGATAGGTAAGAAATTAAAAAAAGATTTGATTTTTCATCAGCAATCACAAATGCAAACAAGAGCTTTGGTAAACATATAATATATTTTTATTGTAGAGAAAAAAAGTTTGCATGCCTCCACTGGTATTCGAACATCTAGTCTCTGGCTAGCCGGGCCACCGCTATAACTGACTGAACTACAAAGGCATACGGTAGAAGGACTCCAAATATATATGGTAACCATGGCAATCAAAGACATGTCAAACTATGGTTGACAGCATGCTATCTATTTCAGATTAGTTTAGTGTACATGTATGTGGGCAAAAGGTGAAAGTGGCCTAATTGAATTTCTACATCTTCCTTTCATAAACATCATCAACTATGAATCCTTAAGGCTTAAAACACCTATATGCATCTCTCATCTTAGTACTTGTTTGTTTGTTGAAGTAATTTTGAACAGTACACCTATATGAACATTCTACCTGCATTGACTTTGGTGGTGGAAAACATAGGAGAAACCTTAACTCCTTTTGATCATCATCACCTACAATAAACTGACCTCATTAACCAATGCAAGGCTCTTCAGAGGATCTCAAATCTGTGTTTGTTTGATTAGGGTTATACAGCACACGTTAAATTATTCCACTCATATCACGACATACATGTACTTGTCCAATGGGAGAGGGAAACCATGCTAGGCACGGTAACATATTGGCATCATGTCACACCTTTGGTCTAAGAGACTATAGAATTCTCCTTTCATATGTCACCCTCAAACTTGTTTGGTAAGAGTTCATGTCCATTTAAATACTATCACTAATTTGATCCATACTTAGAAATCTGCTGAATCCTTTGTCCTTTTGAGGACATTTCTTGAGATTCAGCTCTGTCCATGAAGCGTTTAACAACATACCAAGTTTTTAGACTACATTCAGGCCTGTGCTGTTGGAGAGAACGGACAGAACGGGGTTTCCCCATGGTTATGCAAACTTAGTTTAGGAGGACCGATTTATAGGTTTCCCAAATTGTATGAAGGCAAAATTTGCAGTTTGCTATTGATTTTGACAAGTTTTGTCATCCGATAATCAATGAAGGTTGTATTTTAAAGCAATTTTGCTTTATTTTACAGAAAGGCACATTTATGTATTTAAAAACTCAGCAAACCAGGGGAAAATGAAAATGTTAGGTTACCTCACAAAGTTTTAGAAGATCGATTTTAAGGTTATGCCGGAAAAGATTACAGCACAGGCCTGACATTATACATGTAAATTACAACAGTGTTCCTATAAAGTTCATTAATGAATGTGACACAAAGGAAAACAAGACAGGTGACTTCTAGGACTGTATTCCAGATGATTGTTTGGATAATTGTGTAGCTCAGTAGCATGTTTACATACTATTACATCAAAAATGGTTAACAACTCTGACAGAAGTATTCAATGGCTCCCATTAAAATTAGTCTTCAGATAATTGACTAACCCAAATTTTTAGCCATCTGCGCAGAAAGCCGGCACAATTTTTATATATTTATTTCTTTTACATCAAACATAACAGGGACAATTTGACTAATCACAATGTTCATAACATAGAAAATTATTGTTTTGTTTCCTTGTATCAATGGACTTAATTAAATGAAATGACAAGATTATATTGAAATGAATTCGGAGGCTCACTCATATAAAACATGTAAAACCTAAGGGTCTATTTATAGATCTACAATGTAGGCCCTATGTACAGGGTTTTCATTAAGAGCCGGCAACAGGCAATTTTCATTGGCTACTAGGACTGAGACCACCGCCTACTTTTGCCAAAGAAAAAAAATTACATTAAAAAATCTTGTAAGTGTTGGACCCCTCGCTAGGCATATTTGG
>JAQQZZ010099889.1:0-16573 GCA_030265115.1 Mopalia vespertina
ATTTGCCCCTCACTCCTTGTTTAAACAATTTATGCCACAATAGGCTACGAACAACAGAATCAAATGCTCTCTTAAAACCCACAAAAGCACAATATAAACGCTTTCTGTTACCAATATTGGATGCAATTAAACCATTCAGAGCGAAAATGGCATCAGTTGTGCCAACTCTTTCTCTGAACCCAAATTGTGCATCAGATATTTTATTATTTAAATCCCCCCACTTATTGTGACAGAGTAAACAGATGGTCCTGCTGCGAATGCATCCAAGGAGGACCAGTAGTCCGACACGCTAACTAGTTAACTATGACCCATTAACCCTGTAACTCCTAAAAATGTCGAGTTACTGATGGGGATAAGTGTAGTATGGGTTGCTTGTTGCTGAGTGTGGAGAATAACATACATAGTCAGTAAAGCAAGGTGCTACTTAGCTTTGATGTGGCTGTGTGCAAGTGGTATTTGAGGCGACACATTTTCGTTATGTTCCTTGCATTATGCAAAACTATTGTGTTGGCCATAATAATCAGTCCGTTGTATAAGTTTTGTTGTTAATGAAGTGCCCATGTAATTGTGCGTCAGAATAATATATTTTGGCAATACAGATTGATGTCTTTCAACTTAAATAGCTGAACACAGCAGTGGTTAAATCTAAAGTGAAGTTTTTCAATTACCAGCTGTCATAACTTAAACCTCATTAAAGACCTATTATTCTTACCCAAACAACACAGACCCGCTACTGTTAGTTATATTGTTATGACTAACACTAGCAATTCACCAGTCTCTCAAATGGTTTGAACTGTTATACAAAAAAATAAGCCATCGCGATTAGGAGACATACAACTTTTCTTAACCATGTCCCCAAAGCCACTAAAGAGCCTGTTTTGTTTACCTGATCTCTTTTATCTCTTAATCATCTGTTCATAACTTCACCATTAACTATATGCTATTCGATTATTGTTTTAGGATTGGTCTTTTATTATTTATTGTAGAGCATTTTACTCACTCCTGACGATGACAAAATAACCTGTCGAAACGTCGAGCAAATATAATGTTGTCTATGTTCGGAATTTCATAACGTCTACAATTAACATAGATTACTAATGTATCAACGGAGGCACAAATGGTGTCAATTACTAGACAGTTCCTAGTCTTTAGGCTTCGACATATACTATGGCAAACTAGAAGGGAAAACATTGATCGAATGAACATTGGATGAAGATAATAACTATTTCATCATCTAACAGAACCGTTTATTTTACCGAACAGAATTTCCATGCCCATATAAAGTGATACCTCGTTCCATATTATACATAATGTTAAGTTCTGTTTAGACAAATGTTTGGGTTCTTGTGGCAGCGCTTTAAAACAACCCCGATCCATCAAAGCGACAGAAAGATATCGTGTCGTAGGTGATTGATCGTTATAACGTGATCTCGTCGAACCGAGAGAAAAGAAATAAGACGTTTTTACGCCATTGTTTCCATTCAGACAGACGATGGGAACAACATAATATCACTGATTGCAGGTTGAATTGATGTATTTCTTTCTCGACATACATTTTAGAAAGATACATTGAACAAACGATAGGCATGCCCTTGAACAAGGCTTTATAGTAGTTTGCAACGTCTAACCAACGACGCCACAGAGTTACTGAATATTCTCGGATATAATTTATCTGACGATAGTATAGGCCTGCATACAGAACATGTAATACTGTTCATATGAGGTATATTTGTCATTTAAGTTGATCATAAATGTTTTGTGTCCAGCAGCACCGTGTAAGAAAGTCAATGCACCAAACCAACATAATGATAACGTAGATAACTTGATTGATCACCAACACTTGATCGCTCCAACCTCCAGAGAGGATAAGAGATTGGGAGCGCCCCCTCGGGGATCGACTCAGAGGAGTAGAGCCAGTGGGAAAAGACAATACTATTGATTGTAATTGGAATGAATGAGCTCTTCATAACAGAGCCATTCATCAGTCTGTTGTTGCAGTTGTATGTCCTAAACGAATTTAACAAAATGTCTATGAATATATACTCCGCATCTTCTACCCTTAAATGGCATACTTCAGCAGACGGCTGCTTGACGTACTGTGTGAATTTCGGTGACACCCAGATCGAGAACATAGCAACCAGATTGACTGTCATGTATATAAGGAACGTTGATGTTAATTGTGTTATAACAGTACAGTCGACGCAACAGTAGCCTGTATACTCCTCAGCAAATTGTCCGGACTAGAGTTTTATTAAAGTACATCCAATTGGTATCTTAAGCCGACTTAACGATGAGACTAATAGGCTCTTTAAAGCACACAGCTGGTCGTGATAACGGTGATTTCTTTAGGACAAATCAATTGATGAAGTAATTTTACATAAGTGCTCCAGTGCGTCAGGGACGCTTTTACTGTGTTATATGGGTGGACTTTTAGGGAATGGGGATGATTGCTTCAGTGCGTCAGAGGGACATTTTCACTGTGCTATATGGGTAGACTATTAGGGAATGGGGAGGATTGCTTCAGTGCTCCAGGGGAACAGTTTTACTGTGCTCTATGGGTGAACTATAAGGGGATGGGGATGATTGCCCCAGCACTCCAAGGGAACGTTTTTAATGTGCTATATGTGTAGACTATTAGGGAATGGAGAGGATTGCACTGGTATCTATTTTCTAATTTGACGGCAAAACTCTTTTCATTAGTGGAGTTTGGGTAGAAGGGAGAAGAGGATGTACTTGTTATAGTTGCAGTAACATGAGGGGACTGTGTTATAACCTTAAAAGCATTTGCTGACTGTTTGAAATCCTCTTTCATTCTAGCCACATTTATGTAAAGCACAGACCACAAGTATTTAAACGTATAATGTGTAGTTTAATAACTATTAACATTCACACTGGGGGCTCCTGTCAGTCCACTGGTGACGCTTCCATAATGCCATGAGATCCAGTTAACTTAAATCGCTATATATGGACGTTAAAAAAACAAATTTGAATAAATACGACTAAACATAGTAGCAACGTTACATATGCGAAATGAATGAAACTGTTCCTGTTGACAAATAGGGTAATGTGGTCGGATTTTCAGCTCAAACCAATGATCCTAACATATTTTATTTCTTCGTAGGCGGGTAGTGGGGGCTTTGGGCCAACACTGTTTTTTTTTTTCTCGAGATTTTCGAATTTCAGGGAGGTTCAAGTGTCGTTTCCTCCTCCACGCCCAAATTCATATTGGACAAATAAACGACATAGATTGTCGCTCCGGCTTTCTTCAACCTAAGAGCTTCCGAATCCTTGGCGACCCCAGTATAGACTTGCCGTTTTGACAGGTTTTGATTAACGTGACGTGGTGTTTAATGTAGAAAATATTATAAACCTCTCAACTATATAGCGAATATGAAATCGCAGCATTTAATTTAGTTTAACATAATAAAGTACAGAAACATGGAAGTAGTCTTCGCTAATGGCGATTGCATTTTCTCTCCAAAAATCGCTCAGAGCGAGTCTCGGACGATCTCGTATCATCAGAACCTCTTGGGCCTAGACGTCGCCTGGACTCTGCCCGTTATTGTCGCCGCCTCCCTCATCCCCCTCCCCACTCTACACACACGCTTTTGATTTGTTCCGCCGTCCCTGGTATGGCCCAACGGCAAAAAAATGTAAAAGTAGAACACAGACTTCCTCTGCTCGTGAAATACGGATGTATCGTACGAACCGTTTCCTAAATTATGCTCCCGCATAATGATGACTGCAATCGTAGTCTAATTAACACGTGATTTTCTGGTCGTTTCAGCCTTCATACCAGACGTGTCCCGAAGAGTACCAAAGACAAATTACCACTCATATCATAAAGGTAGGCCATACCATCAATTCACAAATAGTATGAAAACTATTTGTAAATATTCCTCCTTTGATGCTAGTGTCCATTATCGTGTTTATATTTCAGTGCGTTTTAATGGGCTGGTGTTCTACAAGTAATCTTTGGTAACAGAGTGAGTCTGTCAAGATAACATTAGCTTGGTTATATCAGCAATAAGCGGACATGTAAATAGTTCTCTAAATGAAACAGTGTGTTGATGAACAAAGTTTATAAAATAAATTAATAAAATTTGTATTGTCGCAATGTATACCTTTCATTTATTGTTGTTTTACGCCATACTTAACGGTGATAAGTCATAGGACGTCGGGGTATTCTTTGCCCCATTAGCCCAACCCTTTAATATGAAGAGCTGGCAATACTGGAAAATCAATATAACTAAGCGCTATGTGTATGACAGCACACCTTCTCTCCACAAAATCCACAATCCAATGTATACTCAACACAACAAGAACAACAGACGATTAATAAATATATATGAGGGAGTTGAAGATTGCATGAGTTTAATAATTGGATTGATGATAAACAGTTTCTCAAGGCAATGGTGTTCATTAGAGTAGTCCGTTCTTCTAATGGCACGTTATGTGCTATTAACATTTGATTTGCGACGTGTTGCTTCCATTTAATGGTACACATGTGGCAGATCTGCGCCAAATTAGGCGCCAAGAAATCCCAATGTAGACAATTTTATTTGCTTTGTATTCATCGTGGTGCGAAACTCTTACCTAATAGCAATGTAACACCAACTATAATAGTATGAGATATGTATGCAACACACAAACTCGCCATATTTAACCTACCGATAGTTTGATTGAAAGAATAAACAACTTTTGATATAACGTTGAGTATGGATTTAATACTGGTTATCATCTGATCGTGAAAACCTTTATACTTTAACTTTGAAAAGTTTCGTTTACGTGAGTAATCGGCATTAACAGTTTCACTACTCTACCGCATCCCTTTAGCCTTGCCGGATTTATCGGATCAACCATTATAAACGGCTATTAAATATAAC
The DNA here is from genome assembly GCA_030265115.1 of Mopalia vespertina. Lineage (NCBI taxonomy): Eukaryota > Metazoa > Mollusca > Polyplacophora > Chitonida > Mopaliidae > Mopalia > Mopalia vespertina. Next base: position 4,887 of record JAQQZZ010099889.1, read on the forward strand.
TTTACGCTTCATCCTGTTAGAGTGGTTGAGACCAGTTTTCATTTCCGCTTAGTGAAATGCCGGACATCATTTGTTTTTTGTGTTTTTTATGGTAAACCTTCGGCTCAATGTTATAAACGTTATGCAATTTTTATTTGTTGGCCTCTGTCGATACTAGTATGGTTTTTAAAAAAAGCTTTTTCTCCCTACAAGCATCTACAGCTCATCATAGTCGCATGCGTCTTGCCTAAGAACAGACCATATGATACAGAAAACGTTGTATTCAAATGTGGTGATATCCTTGTATGTAGTCTACCCATATAGCGCATTAAAAAATTTTCCTGGAGCAGTCCTCCCCATTCCCTACATATGGTTTGACATGTAATACAGATATCGCTGTAATCAAATCGGGTTTGACATTTGATACAGATGTCACTGTTTTCACGTGGGATTTTACATGTGATACAGATGTCCTTGTATCCACAGATGGTTTGACATTTGATACAGATATGGCTGTCTTCATACGTGATTTGACATGTGATCAAATGTGATCGCTGTATTCACATACGGTTTGACATGTGATACAGATAGTGTTGTATCCACGTGTGGTTTGACATTTCGGTGTTTTTATTATATTAACCGCGGTAAATACATTAGACAGATGATATCTAGGTACATTCACATGGAACTAATGATAAATAATATTCGGATGATAATGCTTTCTGGCTGGATAAAATAAGCCCCCCTCTCCCCCCAAGAGGCGGGATATCCCATTAAAATTAGCGAAGTAGATATAGTTGATATGTGTGAATTAGTATAAATGTGCATTACTATGTATTATAAGTGAATAAATGTATAAAACTTATATAACAATTTATTTATATATAATTTGAACAATCTATACAGTGCATAAATAAAATTAAAGAAGAGAAGCTTCAACCGGACCGAAATTTACCAAGGAGATGGTATTTAACAAGAGATTTAAACAAGGACAGGGAAGTAAAGCATTTTATTTCATGGGGCGACTTATTCCATTCGATGGGTCCTTTGAGTTTGCATGAGTGGAGAGAACGGTTCGTATTTGGTCTGTGTAGAACTGTAGGTTAATGGATGATTGCCGTGTTTGATATTGGTGAACGTCAGTCTGTTTAAGAAAAGTATTTCCAGAGAAAAGATGGGAGGATTTGAATGATGTAGGTGAATTTATGAGCTAATTGTATGGTTTGATATGATATGTACTTATAGGCGTTAGAGGTAATAATTTATTTTCAACAAAGAGTGGTGCAGAAGGATCATGTTTATTAGGCCTATATGAGGTTATTATTCGTAGGGCACGTTCCTGTAGGCGTATGAGGAGAAGAAGCTGATGCATTGGCAAAATCATAAAACCGATATGAATTTTTTTTCTGTAGACTGTAGATCTTTATAGCGTTAACAATGTTTACGGTTTTCCAGATAACTTAAAACCCAGTAATTAGATTTATTAGCAAAACCATAGTGCTCAAGTCTGTTTTATTAAAATCGTGTGGTCAACTGTATCGAAGATGTTTGCTAAATCGAGGAATAAGGTGATACTAAACTTGTTTGATTCTTTTGCTGTAATTAATTTTTAATGAAGGGCAATTATGGCATGTATTGTTTGTTGAATGGTGGGATCTAAATCCATACTGGTGGTCGTACAGAATATTGTTGTTTTCAAGATAGGAAGTGGTTTGATTAGAGACAATTCTTTCTATTATTTTACTGAAAGCATGTAGTAGAGAAATTGGTCGATAGTTTTTACATTCATCTGTAGGTCCAGATTTTCACTGGTGTAATTTTAAGTTGGTCAGTGAAAGATCCGGTTTCAAATGAACGGCTGATAATATGAGTAAATGGAACTGAAATTGATTTTGCTATACGAGTTTTATCAGATCGGGCCGAAAGTCATCCAAACCTGGGGAACTATTCTTCAGGATTTTATAACATTTATTCTATCTAAATGAGAGCATGGCTTGACTTCGACATGGCTTGAAATGACATTTTCTGCAAAGAAAAGATAAGGTTTATAAAATTGCAGACATGTTCCACATTTTCATGGGTGCATCTAGCACAATGACTAGGGCTAATTCTCAACCCGTGACGAAGGTAGGAAATTGATCCGCCGCAATCGCCGGCCTCTCAAAACATAGATATGATTTTTCTCTGATTTTTTGGGGAAACAAAAGTCACAATAATCTAACTCCTACTTTCTTCTCTGACGTTTTAATAAAGTTTTATTTGAGTTTCTCGCCCGAGTTGACACGTTTAAGTTGTCTCCCTTTGCAATTGGCTCTTAAAGTAATAAGAACAACATTTAAGTTAACTTAAACTTAAAGTTGGCATAGACATTGGTGTAGCCACAACATGTCCATATGGCTATCTACATTACCCTAATGAACTTAATGCATGGAACAACCAGCCCCAACTGTCATGTGACAACCAGCCCCATCTGTCATGTGACAACCAAACCCAACACTACACTTTAGAAACAATATCAAAGCCACACAGCACGCTGCTTTAATGACTATTTGCTATTCTCCCATTCATGGTCACAAATAGCACTATCCGATAATTCAATTACCTCCATCAAAAAGTCAATACGCCTAGGAGTTATAACATAAATAGTGAAATATCAAACAAATGTCGAATTGTTTTAGTAAATGATCATGCAACCTGGATTTCAAGATGGAGGACATCAGTCAGCTACCACTCAACAAAGAGTGTCATCACATTTGACTAGCTCCACCTCATTAAGGTGCACCATTGTCTTTATGATTATTTATTCTAGGTAAAGCCCCACGTGACGTTAACGATAACACATTAGCTGACTGCCTGTAGCCTACATGACAAGTAACGCGAGAAAGTGCGTGAAAAGCTAATCGTAACGTCTCCACCGTATAGGTTAAATTTGAGGCCCTGTGACAACCAAACTGTGTGACAACCATCCCAGGTCTCCCCAACCTACTCTGATCTTGAGCCCACTCTTTGATTTTCCAATCTTGGGTTATTGTTTAATTGGTTTGTCGACTGCAATTCACCCTGTGGGGGTGACCTCCTTCTCACACATGCCTCAAGTGATCTTAACCCATACACTAACCCAATAGGACAGCCGTCTAGGGAATGTTCAAACAGCTCACTGGTCAATTTATGAACAGGTCTGTAAAGGGAGTTTTACAGATAATCTCGCTAGTTCTGATATCAACATATTTAGTGATACAGTTACCGGTGCTCACAATATGACTGCAACTCCGTCTATCCTGAAATCGATTGGACGGCGTGGTCATTAATGAAATGCCAGTCTTAAAAAGCTCCAGACTTGAAAAGAGTCGTATAAAAGAGCCAAAACGTAAACCCAAGGAACCAAAACAAAATTAACCCCAAAAGACCAATGCCGACAAATTTGTAGTAATATTAACTCTTGTACAAAACTGTTTGGATTCAAGTTAAAGCATTTAGTTGTGATGGAGAAGATCTATCTAACCATACCCCGACTATGCTTCGTCACCACACAGAATTCAATCACAGCGTACCAGGCAAATGCAACATTTTATCCAAACGTTTCTCCTATGTTTCAGGCTTAGAAAATTACTGTCGAGATTTTATGCCATATAAAGAGGAAATAGAAGCTCTACATTCTTTCAAAAAGATAGTGTTTGCTGTTATGTGCATTGACGATGTGATGTGAGTTAAAACAGGCTCTGTCATCGTCAACAGATTCTTCCCCCGCTGATTAGTATTCATTCGTGTAGGTTACGTCATGTATTTGAATAGTGTCTAAAAGTTTTACTGCTATTGCATAAAACAGCTAGATCTCAAATGAACCTTCCGAATTCATGGAAAAGTGCAATTGTTATTGCTGTGGTTAAGCCATTACAGTTACCTTTGACTGGATTCGTGCTCATATTGGCCTGGCTGGTAATTAATTACCTGGCGGTCTCTCTGACTAAGCCCCGACATAATATACTTTTTGTTTCTCATAGAGTTCCTTTATCAGTTTGGGAAATTATTATTTATGTTAAGTCAAAGTTTATACAGGTATGGCAATCACAGTGGACCGAAACGCCCGCTGGAATGTATTATACTCCGATCACCGGTTTTCGAACACTTAAGAGCGTCACGTGACAGATTAAAAACGCGTTCAAATTAATTTTCAGATAGGTGTCTGCCCGATGAGGTTTTCTCAGAGTTATTGACAAAATACTGCTCCTACATTTTACTTCATTCTGTATATAAAAAAAATACAGAGAGACAAACAAAAATAATTAATTATTTGCTGTTCGAAAACCGGTGATCGGACGATATTATTCTTTAAATCGATTTGTTAGTAAGAATTGAAATATTTCTTTACACAGTCGCCAATATGAAATCCTTGTTTACTTTCGACTTTTGACTGTCTATTTGAGCACAAAAATATATTTATTTAAATTTAACATGCACGAGGATGGGCACTGGGACTATAGTGTTAACTTTCTTCAATCATGGAGCTTGTAAACAAATGATTACTAAATAAAACCCGCACCATAAGCACCCCCATTTTCTCGGTGTCAATCACCATGGCCCACCAGGACCTATGTACAAAAAATATATGTTGTGTAAGCTCCCATGTATTATCACGTTTAAGGCGTTGTTGCTGTCTTTACAGGATAATTTTTATCCGACTATCATAACTGCACTCTTCTACAATCGATACCTACGTTAACAGATAAAGATTGTTTAATGATCTTGTACCATCTATCTTTTCAACGCAGGCTGTAGGTTTGGGGTAAACCCGCGCCATCGCGTTCTTTACAGGAAGTCACGTCGTGGAGCTCTACTCTTCCCCATTGTTTCGGAAAAATCCAGAATTACAACAATACGAATCAAAATAAAATGGAACAAATGTTTGATTTTAGGATAATTGGGTTGTTAGCAAGTTTAAACAAGAATTGCAATGATCTGCAGCTGTGCAACATATAGTCCCTGTGCATTTATAATGACAGTCTAAGTTGCCAGACGACGACCGCACAGTTTACTGTAATTTACCGAATATCACTACTCAAACATGGTCAGGACTTATGGTCAAGCCGCTTCTACCCGATAGCGTGGAGTTAAGGAGGCGGCGGTTTAAATCAAATGGCAGATAGGCTGTGTATTCAAAACCATGCGCCGTTCCAATTTGATTTGTGACGGGTAAACGCCATTTGAAACTACAGAGGCTGTTATTCATTTCTTATGCAGTTATGAGACAATACATCTCCGTATAGAGACTTTAATTTCCTTTGATGTCTCGATTGATCACAGCTCTGTGTTTGCTGTGAGGTAATTTCAGCTACAACACTATGTGATAGGTATACGATAAGCAAGCTTGTAAATACTACGTTATTACCAACTGTAGGACAGTTAGCCAGCGATTCACTTATCCAGTTCGCTTCTAAACGCGAACAGTTCATTCTTCAACATCACTGCTATATCTCTTTACAACACCGGTTTAATTGTATTTACACCTAGTCTGGTATTTTTATCATATTAGTGGCAAACGATGCTGAAATGATACCCACTCTTCTGGTACTTAGCCGCCGGTACTGAGAGTATTATTTTCTAATGTCGATGTATCGGCGTCTAAAGAGATCACTGTGAAAGAAAGAACGATCGTTATCAGTTCATTTTATGGAGTATTTACGATAACAAATATTTGTTTATATAATTTGCTTCGAATGTTGTTTAATATAATATGCATTGATTCCACATGTTATGCTTTAACAATATTGCAAGGCCTCTTACCTATCACAATAGATTGATCGACAAAGGTATACTACATTGAATGTGTAACAATATTAGTGTTGTGAACTTTTGTCACTCAGCTTTACCAATGCCTAGCATGTCACTGGATGCACAAGCTTCACCCTTAACTTCGTTAACTCTTCTGTTCAACTTTAATAGAAGCTCAAGTTAAGAAGCACGTCGAACGAATTCAATTGACAATACATTTTAAACTAACCTTGGTTAATTCCTATATTGTCTGTCCAATTTCGTTATCAGGTGTTACAATTTTTAAGAAAATATCTACAGACTGAGATGAACAACACCTCAGTTTCCGTTTGTGACTCACTCGTTATTGTCAACTAACACCAAGATATCCCTTAAGCCACTGCGCATGACCTCAGATAGGGTAAAAAATAAAATTAAATATCACGCGTAATTCCTACCCATCCACCCCCGTCAGATGTATAAGTGGCGCGCAGTGTCTCTGATATATTGTCGCAGTCGGCAAGGGCTAGTGAGTCATCAGAACGGGAGTAACTTTCACCAAAATTCGTACAAGAAAATATCGTACGATAAAATTTAGTAATGTTAAACTTTAGGAGTAAAAATATCGTACGGCATTTTGTGAAAGGGGCTCAAGGATCTTATGTTGTCAAATGTTACTTCTGATTTTGGAATAAGCAATGGGATTTTTGTTAAATCTGAAAAAGGAATGTATTTTTGAAGATGATATTTGAATAAACCAAGGTGGGTTAAAATTGGCTAATGGCGAAAATCTATTCACTTCGACTGAATCTGTTTTTAATACCCTTAGTTTTTACTAGAATTGAAGAGGAAAAGTAGATATTGAGATTGTCGAGAGGCAAGGGTCTTTGCTAGTGGAAAACGTTTGATGAGAAGATGAGACGAAATTATTACAAGGAAGTAATTTGTCACATTCCTTTGACACAAACAACATTTGATCTACCAAAATTTTGGACTAGGACCATGTTTTTTTTTTGTATTTAATTTTTATTAATTTTTAATTCTTATCTTGTGGTCACGAAGTGACGGAAATGTATTGTTGAGATAGGGGAATTATGGAGGTGTTGGAGACGCTTTCCAGTTAAACTTTTATGTTTCGCAAAATGCCATTCATACCCTGGTCCTACCTTTCAAGTGAAATTTTTTCGTTTAGCTCACTGGTACACAAGTTAAGATTATTTGTTGAGGTGATTTAGCTGGGCTCAAGTTTGTGTAAGGGATTATCGTCCTGTTCAGGTTAAACTTTTCTCTTGTAAAGTTCACTGCACATGTATGGTAAAGGTTTACTGCTTGGCTTCCTGTTTTAAGGTAATTGTCCTTAGGTAATTTAATTGGGACTTAAGTTTTTTATTCACAGGGATTGCCATTAACAATATTGAATACTTGAGGTTAAGGCATTATATTGAAGTGATAACTGTCTATTACTGATTAAATTGGATGGATTTTGTAAAGCATAGGTTATCATTAACATGTTTTCATTGCAAGTTGTGGGCGGGTGGTAGGAGGGCGTTTCCTGTTGACCCGGTGCTTTCAGAGCTTAAGAAGAGCAGGAAGCCTATATGTTTGTGAAGTCTCTGTATTGTCCGGTGAGTGTCCTGTGATGTTTTTGTTTGTTGCCAGTGGTGTCGGGGGTGGTTTCCTTCACCCATTGGGCTGACACGCCGTCATGTGAGTGAAATAGCCTTGAGTACGGCGTTAAACCCCAATCAAACCAACAAATCATTGAAAGTTGTGATGTTATTTGTTTAACTTAACTTTAAAATTTAAAACACTAACAATTGAATTGTTTTATAGAAGATGCATTTTTTTGTCTAAAAATATTCATTTATTCTTTTATTAACTTGGTGTTTACATATAAAGTTTTTTAATTAATTTTTCAAATCAAAATATAGCAAAAAAGTTCATATTTTATGGAAGTGTTAGTGTTACTATTCAGTGTTGGCAGAAGTATATCATCCAGAAGCATGAGACGTCAAATTACCTAATGTCAACGGCAATGAGGTCATTTCTATACAACTTCTTATGGCGAGGGCCCTCTAACGTGGCTGAGAAAAAGTATGTGGACTGGTCCACCCTTTAAACAACCACCAGATACAACAACGGCATAGAATGGTAGAGCGAGCTAGTGTTCAGCTTTATCTTCGGATCACTCGGTTCCACCAAGAAGGCACACTTGTTAGTCTGCTAGTGTGCCTTGTGTCGAAAGAAGTGCTTGCCGTAGGTCACCAGAGAAAGACAGATCCTCTTATCCGGCTATGGGCGGAAACCATCAATCATTGGACGGTACAACAATTGCTGCGCACGGCAGTTCAACTTACAGACCCAGTGCCATAATAAACTCTTTTTATTTTCCGTTTAAATGAGCTGTAAGTTTAACGAAACATTACCTCAAAATAAACTCTACCGTAGTATATTTTGATTAAAATAATATAGAGTGGAGACAGTGTGAATATATTTTTGTTTACAGTATTAGTTATGTCTGGCTAATTTATTATTTACAAATAAGACGAAGGGAATATAAACACAAAACTCGGAGATGTGCTTACTTATCCTACGTCGATGTACTGTTCACTGGTTTGAGTCCGTTTGTACAAATAATTTGATGGGCTGGATTTTGCCGAGTGTTGGTTTGCCGTTTGCCCCTATTCAAGGGAAATGCCCATTGATATTCTAATCACAAACACTCTGAACAGTTTGAAAAGACGTAAACCTGCTTAAGTCACATTGTAAGTCGACAACCGTACTTGTATAATTATAGGTGAATACATGTTCATTAAATTGTGTTCACGAAATGTTGTTGATAAGAAATAGAATGCTGCATAACCAAACTTTGATATATTATAGACTGATATTAGGGGTTGGGTTTTTTTTTTCTCAGAATAAATTGCTTTCATTTTGCGACGAACCAGGCGGCTCGAAGTGAAATAGGACTATAGTGTAATCAAGTTACTTTTGGTACCAGCTCTTGTACAAATTCACCTTGCATTTCCACCAGTAATGCGTCTTTACACAAGAGAGTTGCATTGTCTAACAGACGTCTGACCAGTGTTTCCCTGTCGTAAATGACAGGCATGTGAATATACCGAGGAACCTGCATTCCACAAGAGAGGGTTAAACAAACTGCCACGATCATTTTTGCTGCATTCATGTACATATTTTTATTATAGGGAAAGCAAATTGTGCTGGCCTCCGCCGGGATTCCAGCTCGGGTCCCATTCATTATTGAAGTATAAACATACATATTGCATACATTCCGACAAAATCCTGATTGTAGTATTACTATCGTTTTTCGTATATATTTAATGCTTTTTAATATTTTATATTTGTATACTGTCAATTTCATTATTTCATTCATTACACAATATCTTTATATAATTGATATAGAAGATGGCAGATTATTACCAATTGGGCTGACCTAACAACAGTCTGACTGTTTCCGCGGCTTTCCTGAACTAACTAGTCGCTAACTAGTGAATTACTTGATTTTATTTAATTCGATATGCTTTCATATGCTTATACTGTTAAACGTCAATTGAACAGACAATGTGTTGACCACCGTTATTCCCCTGATGTCAGTCCGTCTTTCGGGACCAGGTGGTCTGGACGAAAGGTATTGAGTGCAAATACAGCACACAAGTTATTAAAGAGACGTTTATCACAAGATAGATGTCTTATCCAGAAGGGCTGTTCATGTCATCAGAGAACTTTTGTCCTTCTCTTTGTCAAAATATAAATCAATTGTCAAAGCAGATGTCAAGACAGACAATGAATATTCCCAATAAAAGCAACTAGCCGCTGGTCAGCGATGAGGTTTTAGAAAAGGTCGTAAATTCTCGATGTTAAACTGACAACACATTCGATCCGAAGAACCTATTTCCTTTCAGAAGATTGCCAATGCTGCTTCTGGTGGAATAAATCAGAGAGATTATTTTTATTAACTTGTTTAAGTGGCATTAAGAAGCTGGGATAATAACATAGCAAGCAAGACTTTCTAGATTTTCAACTTCTGGCTTCATTGATACGCAACGTTTCAGCGCGGATACTAGCACCGTTTTCAAGCACTGAAACGTTGGGTAATCCATAACGTTTTACTTGTTCTGTTATTACTTTTTTTATTATTATTATTTAAAAACCTTTTTGTTGAATCTTTAACATGTTTAATAAAAAAATATTGTCCCCCAAACCCTTTGAGTCGACAGTAGTATTTCATCATCTGTTTGACAATTGTTATTTACATTGGGATCTCGTGCTTTACACAATATTACCATCAGTTGTATTAGGGCGATATTAAATTTATGTAAATTAAGCACAGTATATGCATTAATGTTTGTTTTTGGGCGACACATTCCATCAAGTTATGTTTCCCTGGAACCACGTGAATCAGTTGCTATCCTTTCAGGTCTCAACACATTTACCAGCAAGCTGTCATTGCTGCTTTATTAGACCTTAACACAGATGCTTAAGTTCTTGCTGGACCCCTTCCACTCAAAATGGACAATATATTTATCCCGTGTATTTAAAGTTTGACATTGGAAGTTTATCATAGTGAAGCAATTATTTCCAAATTTGAATAACGAATAGCTGAGATTAAGGCTTTAATTTACATTTTTAGTTACCTTTTTATCAAAGCCATATACAAGGTGTTGGACAAAAATGGGATTATCCCAGTAGTCAAGGCCCGTTCAGCATTGTGTTTCTGTTCTCCATATTCTGATTTGTAGTTCTATTAAACAATGTAGTAATGTCTATTACACCCTTATTTCACACTGAATATATCCACCTATTGGTAGGCATTATCACAGGCATTTGCAGCATTTTAAAGAGCTAGATTTTTAAAAATGTTTTCTAAAAGATAGATGACAGAAAATCTTTAAATGACTATTTCAGATTTTGGGAGATTCTACATCGAAAACTGCTTAGTTCTCCACAACTATTCATTGGAGAGACGTCACATTTGTTGTATTTTAAAGAGGACACTGTGGGCATAGATCAGTGCTTCGTTTCTTTTAAGTTTGCACTAGAGTTTTTAAAATGTTGTCTGAAAGATTAATAATGTTTTATAATTTTTTATATAAATTCTTTTGGGACAGACAAAACCCCCACTAATTCGTTCTCAGCATAATTATGAAAAGGTTCAATGTCTATTATACTGTTTCTGTCTAAGCTGTTTTTCTTAGAGATTACAATATGATAAATAAACCACAAAATTAATTAAATAAGTTTTAAAAGTTATAAGCGAATCTTCACTAAGTCAACATATTTGAAATCCTGAGTCTCAACGCATTCCAAAAATATATGCATGTATAATATTGCGATCATTGTCTCTATGAGCGGGGGTTTAGAATGTATTTTTCCGTAAAATCGACGGTCGAGTAAGACATTGAATCTAAAAATTACAAGACGGAGAATCTAGTTAACGGGACAGGTTTTTCTACCATAGTATTGTTTTTTGAGTGGGTATTGAAACGAACAAAACAACGAAAGGGTTGTTTTTTGATTGAGATTTCTGGTAAAATAGATAATTCATAGCAGACATATGTTCAGAAGATATTTTAAAATGCCAGCAATCTTGTAAGCTATAGCTGCTTATCTCACGTGATGAACTCGAAACATAGCCGTTTTGGGAGTTTTTCGATGACTGACCTGTAAAGAAGAGATATCCATAGGCTATAGATGTGGTATAATAGAACTCAAGACAACATGGAGATGGGCTCAGTAGAATCTAGTATTTATGAGTGAACAGGTCTGTTTGTTTGTTTGTTTGTTTGATTGGGGTTTAACGTCGTACTCAAGTGTATTTCACTTATATGACGACATATTGTCCACTTAACACTGCTCCTTGCTTTATTACGGTGGAAAACCTCGTAAAAACCACCCCCGCGATTGCCGGAGCCACATCTTGTGACTCACTCATATACCTG
>JAQQZZ010099900.1:0-16572 GCA_030265115.1 Mopalia vespertina
GTTAGGAACATCAGAATTTTTGTATTGCATTTGACAGAAAAATGTTTACTTATGTAGAAAACACGGTTTTTGGGTGTATTGTGTTTACAAGACATTAGTTGTTCTATATGTTGCGGAATTGCATGCATATATATTTAAACTTAAACGGTCAATAGGTGTTTTCAAAACAAATATACACACTCATAAATAATGTTTGTTTTAGGGTTCTTAAGGAGAGACGATGGTTAAATTGATCCTATATATGGAACCTTATGACAAAACCGCTTTGTCTCTTCGTTGGTATTGGAACAAAGTGTGATGAACTAGCCATACCGGTACATGTCGTTGACTTAAAAGAGTTTGCTTCAGAACCGGTTCCACCAGAGCCATATAGGCTGAATTGCCTTTAATACTTCGATTAGAAATTGTTTTCTAAGGAAGACATGAATACTGTAAAATTACACGCCATCATGACAGACTGTGTTATGTGTTGTTGTCTCCACAGAAGGAAGCTTCTTTTCAAGTTTGAAGTTAATCAGGTTAAAAAATTTTCAAGTCATGTCGTGTTCACGTGATGCATTATTATGCAAACTTATTGTTTTGTGTTAATCCAATGTCTTAAGTTCTTTTTTTTTTAATGTGTTATGTATTTTATTTTCCAACCTCAAAATGACAAACATATTATACAGATCACATTCATATATAGATATGGATTGATTGTGGTTCAATAGATCAAAAGTTGATAATTTCACAAAACATAAAGTAACACATTTGACAAGCGGGATGTCTTAAGATCCTAACAGGTGTGTGTGTGTGTGTCCGGGGAGAGGGGGTAAGATTACAAGTTCGCAGCTAATAGGTGTATTTGTTAGTTATTTCAAAATTACGTAACGGCCGTCGTATTGTTTTACGGAATGTGGGAAATGCAATCCAATCCGTCGTTTTTACAAAAGGAAGCTACAGTTCTAAGCTGGAACTCAACTGGTGAACATGTTTTTAAGCAATTATGATAACACATACAAGCAGATGCATCGTATATTGTAAACTTATGAATAGCGACGAGATATTGTAGCTATTTTTTAAAATGCAATCCAATAAATATATGCGTTGTCTGAGCAGGAAGAAGCTTGTTTTTAATCAGTTATCGTGTTCACAACACGTCAATAAGTGAATTACGGAATGACATGGTGATATGCAATCCTATCCGCCGTCTTATATAGGGCACATGGCTACATTCCAGCCCCCCAAGTTGAATAAGTGATTTTGAAGTTATCAAGTTATCGCGTTCACAATTAACAATTTTGTGACAGACGAACGGACAGTAGCATTTCCAAAACCCACTCCCAAAAACATCGGGGGGGGGGACAACGACAAAAACAGTTAAGGCCTTTCAATCTGCATTCGTATAGACCTCGGTGTATCACTTTACATAGGCTAATTAATTTTATAACATTCTGCAACACACACACACACACACGCGCACAAACGACTGAAGGTGCCAAGGATGAATTTTTGTCGAGATTTTATTAAATTGTAACCGAAATGCAGACGTCATTTGCACTACTTAATTAAGGGAACCAGCCACTTGAATGTTTCCGCGAACATTATCTTCAATCTTTTCAATAAACACCATACTCCTTATATTTGTATCGCGATGATCTGTGATGCGCGAGGCGCTGTGCCGTTATTCCACTGGGTCGCCTTTCAACGCGTGCACTGTGGAGTATTTTTACGTGAGGCCCCTGGCTCTTGAGGAATTTCCCAAGCACATGTCCCAGCGGTTGATGGCCGTGGGAACCGACTACTGTCTTTACCCTGCTCACTTTAAGTCACTTCTGGAGATTTTTGATGATGTCAGCGTGTGCCTGTAATAAAGGCGACTCGAGGACCGTCGTATCTGTCTTCTATCAACAGAAAAAGGTAAAGACCGTTGGCAGCGAATTCCAGCTCTTTTATAGCCACTGAGCAGACATTTTTGTCCAACAGAGAACATAGCATTGAACCACGGGAAAGCTCGTCTTGGAAATTAACAAAGCTAGAGCAAGGAAAGAAAAGAAGAAACACCCTATTTGAAATGGAGGATGCTTATTAATTAATATATATAAGTCAAGATCGGTTCCCATAACAACTCGAGATTAATATAATCTAGTTAGAAACTGGTCTTTATCTAGAAAATGAAATGATTCATCGATTTTAATTAATCGACATTCATGTGCCAGTGAGATAATTTTTAGAAATATATTTATATGACCACTTAAAACACGTTATACGTATTGGTATCTGTCCTTTAGTATGCATTATCTAAAATGTTTCAGTTAATTCTCATTAAAAATAGAATACATTTTTCTCTTGAGCATCCAAGTCAGAACATTACTTTTTATACGTGCAATCAAATTTTATCAATTAACCGCTAACAATTGGTATACGAGTCTGTTGTGTAAACCGGGCTTAACAAGGGTTATTGTCCCTGTTTCGTATAACGTCTAAATGAAACTCAGCATTTCTTCTCAACTTTACAACGAAAGAGAAGGACCTGAATTATAATAGGCTCTATACACGTAGCAATAAAGAGAGGTTCAGGAAAAGTCGTAAAGCAAGAAGGACCTGTGTAAAATTAGACTGGAATCCCATGAGGGACGTTTTGCTGCTTGTGGAGTAACACTACATGACAGGTCCGATAAGAAGGTTTGTAAATGAGCCTGTTTCAAGCCTTCCTCAAACCGAATGTGTAGATCACCCGGCCAAACAATTTTACCACCAAGAAATACTCTTTCTAAATTATTCAACCTTGCTACAAGCAAATGTACTTTGAGTTCAATGGCTGAGGTTAAGTTTCGTTCTTGCAGATAAACGGTACAACATAAACTAGAAACGTGAACCTACAACCGACGATGTGTACATTTGTAGAATACCAATGCACAGAATTCTTCTACAAAAAACAATCGTTATACACAATTTCCAGTGTGCTCCTTGAGCCAAGAATACTCTATACTATAACAAAGATAGCAAATACATTTTACAACATGCGCAACACATTGTTGACGAACATAAACAACATAATAAAATTCGCGAGAAGTCTAGAAAGTTTCGATGATGTCGACAAAATAAGATAATGCTTTTGAGCAAAATATTTCTCTCCAGAACAGACGTTCGATTAAATGTACGCTATAGATTGAAGACAAAAAATCAATTGCCGGAAAGCAATGGTACTGAAATCTCTTTGATTGATAATAAAAATGGAAAAGGGATATTTTTTGTACGACCATGCAATCGGTAGAAAAAAAAAACATTAAACTTATTAGAACAATGCAATTACACATCTATTTTTACTTGTAAGTATAACCAGGTTGATAACTTGATATATACTTTGTTTTCTGTAAAAAAACCCAAAACAAAACAGAACAACTAAAGCACCACAAAAATTGCAAAGTATAAACATACTTATATTCTAGCACTGTTAACCTGAGACCCAATTTTGAATCCGGATGGAGACAAAGCAACATTGTTATTGTCTACATTGAAACATATAATCTACATATATTTCAAGGCAGTGGCGTCTTTCTTATATTCTTCAGACAATAAACGCAGAGCATTGCTTGATGCACAGTTCGTTTCCTTCTTCAACAACATGCATCAAAAGGATCGTTAACCATTTTGAAAAGTCTGAACATCTAACTTTCTTATGACCCACTCTGGATGCGAGTCAGCCCAAAACCCCATGTCAACGCTTTCACACAGAGAACACGCGAGAAACAGGCTTAATAGGGCATCCAGATGTTTATCGGTACAGCGCCACACGAACTCTTGTTAGCAGACGAGAATCAGGCACGTGGCACCATAGCAACCGCGGCAGACGACACAACCTTCATCGCGAAATGTGATCGGCGACATTTTTTTAAGATAAAGACAAAACAGACAGAGAATGTGGTAGACTTGGTTTAAAGAATTGTCTCCAAGAGACCTGCATCTGGTATCAGTCTGACCTGTACGAGCAGTGACATTTTCTGGCAGTCTTTTTCTTTGGTTAACTTTTTTCTTCTTACGTTTTGTTTTTCACGTTGTGACATTGAGTGAACGGGTTAACAACTTAACAAGGATACATAATAACTATATAGACGTGGTGCAGGTTGACCTGTTTACTTCAGTGACAATTTCTGACAGTTTTTTTGCCCTACTTTCCCTCTTTGTTTTTACGAATGTTCCACAGATTAAGTGGGAATGAGCTCAGCCTTAGCATGACAGCTTGCAGGGTACTATATGTCTATAGTATTTTATTTGTCTCACAAGCTTAACATTTGATTTTTGATTCCATAAACGGTATAATGCCTAGGGGACCTGGGTGAATCAAATTTGTTTTCTTATGTCTGTATACGTTCTAAACGTTTTCAAAATATTGGGCTTGACTTTAGTTGAACGATCGATATTGGCATAAATGGTCGAGATGCATGTCAGATTAAAAACCTTTGCTCGAAAAATGTATACAATTATAAGTCAAATAATTCTTGCATGACATCAAATTAGTTTCATATGTACAAGCTAAAGGTTTTACCAGAAGTCTATTCGCTAAATTAGTTAATAGAATTCTGGTATTACCGTATATCCTGTGGTCTTATGACAAAAGAAGGCAGACAATGCATCTTTTAGAAACCAAAAATAAGAAAATTAAACTAAAAAATCTTGTTGTCGACCAAAGACTGGAAAGTGCGTCACCATCCGTGATATGTAGGTATGTTCAATGTCAGCTTTTCATAAGATATGTTTTCATGAATTATTAAGACTTCTTTTCTAGCCAAGGATTGTTAAAACCAGATATGGTTCTTGTGTGGATTAATATTCAGCTTTCTTTATATATACTTGTTTGGGTATAATTATCCAGGCAGTCTTCAAACATATTAGGACATGAAAATTATTAAATTGCACTAAAATAGTCGTATAAGCTATGACGGAATTGTTCTCGAATCCTAAAGCAGTGGTGCCATAGCCGGAAAGCTACCATACGGCTTTATCGGGGTAAGTCCTGCGCTTTCATGGAAAGGAATTCTAAACTTTGTCAGAGAAAATATATTGCTGAATAACGGCTCTGGGGAATTTGTTGGTGACTGGAGTCATCCGGAAAGCGTAAAATGTAGGCCTATAGGTAAACATTGATATGTTTTGAGAGAAAAAAGGCGAGAATTTACCATTGAATTAAAAATTCTTTAATTTACATTCCATGCAAAGATTTTACTAGCATAAAACCTTATGGAAACTCGGATATGGTGCCATGGCATGTCTATATAACCAGAGTGGACATCGTTAGAGATAGCAAATATTTTGTTGAACAGTATATATATATATACATTTATTCAAAATATATATATACAGCATAGTGCAAGTCCGCTAAGAGTTTGTTTCGAGTGTAAAAAATTTTACTATAAAAAAGAAGGCAATTTTTGTGTTTTGCATCAATAAGTGCAGATGTACTACAAGTCTGGCATTGCTATAGCCAACGACGAGGGGCATACATGTATTTTGTACGCCGTGAACTCCGCATCCGGGGTGGATTGTTTGTATCAATCAACAACGTTTTTAATGCCATGCCAGAAGTGTCAGTGTATAACACCGCGTAATAAAATGAGTAGCGTAAGTGAGTTGTTTAATCAATACTTTAGGGAATTCGTCTGCTGGTAACGACACATCAGCCATGCTCAGGTGAAGGTAAATACTAATTAACACTAGCTGTTTACCTGACAAATAAAAATCTTCTCTCAATGGAAGGAAATAAAATCCGTGTGATTTAATATTCGTTGTAACCGAAACGGAGCTAATAGCATATTGCTGGGAACAGTTAAATTATGGAATCATGCATTCTGAACGAGAAAAAAAACAAAAAAAAACAACACCTAATTGCATTCAGTTACGATCAGTCCCAGTCAGTATAAGGCTGAGTGGTCCGTGTGGACGGCATTTATTGCTGGAGATTCGGTGCCTAACTCCGAGGGTCGTTGGTTCGATTCCTGGACGGGTTTCAACATGCAAAATTTTCTGACTTATAAAAAAATCTTAAATATGTTCAAACTAAGAAAGTGTTAGGCTTTCAGAAAATTAACAGCAACTACTGTTAATATTCCCTTTGTAAAAACACAAAAACCATTCGTCCTTGGTTATTCTACTCGACAACGACAAATATATAGGACTAGCCATGTATTTAAAAATATAGAAAAAGGAGGAATATATACTTTGATTGCATCTTCTTGTAAGATATCATTTCCACGATACCTCAAGCTATATATTGGCTTGAATTTTCTGATCGATTTCGTTTATTTTAACGATAGCTCAATGTTACACGTGTGCTAATTTCTCGATATTTGCAGCCATGGAGATTGTGGTTAAAACTCGGGTATTGTGATTTTCAGCAATCAAAATCTGCTTCCTAAAATAGGAGAAATTGCCATGAAAATGCACCATGTATCGAATGTAAGACCATGTTGTTCACTGGAAGCCTATATTTACCGACGTTTGCACACTATCAACACACATAAATAAACCTATAGAGAATTCCTGATGGCTCTAGAATATACGCAATTTAGTATATGAGTGCATTTTGGTCTGTATCCAACATAAAAGGAAACTGAAAATTCTATGCACAACGCAGACTATGTTTATCAGTTGATTTAAAAAAAATAATTCCGGTCGTATAGCGACGATCTTATGACGTCCCAGATGATGTATGAGTAGTACACGTGAGGACAGTGTTATTTGCTATAAACGTGTAAATCCATGACTTTGGCTATTGTAACTATAACTAACTGTTGTAGTAATAGTAGACAGCAGCTAAACCAACTTACATAATTTATAAGCTCACGTTATAGCTTGAGCCGTTAATTTGGGCCATTCTTATTGGAGATCCATACTTATCTTTTTTCGTCGATGCTATGACTCCAATGTAATGAAATTATACTTGCGTTGATGAAAAAAAAAAACGGTAAGTGTAGTTATACAACTGGACTACATTTTCAAGGGACTACTTTTTATTATTGAAAGACATTTTGAATTGACTGAATGGTATTGTAAGGTAAAGTGCAAATGTGTTTGTTCTTTTTTTTCTCTCCCAATAATAGCCTTTAGATTGAATCGCTTTAATATAATTTTTATCTCTTTGTTCAATGTAGAATCAATTGGCGTTACTTGAATGATGATTCTCGTCCAATCACAATATTTCGAAGAAATAGTTCTACGACAACAACAACAAAAAACTTCATAATACAAGCGAATGATTTATAAAGTCCATCCACTTCCGGTCAAAGGAAAAAAGGAGCGTTACTAATTGCATTCATGTAAAATATTAGTTCATGTAAAACATTAGTTCATGTAAAACATTAGTTGCGATCAATGTCGCTTACCTGTTAAATATGACCTCTATAGAAAAATCCTATGTAGGATTTTGGCCAGATGCTATAGGATAATTATAATATCCTATCCTATAGGATTCCATAATAAAATCCAATAGGATATTTGTCCAAAATCCTATAGGATTTTTTTGTAAGGGAATTAACACTGTAATGCCCGCAGCCAGAAAATGTTAACAAAGACACGTTAGTATATTAACACTGCTCACCAAAAGTGCATCGATGGGTCATGGGCGTGAGCCATTCGGGATAATCGTCGTACTGCATCATCTAAAACATGCAACAATAATTGGGGGAATTTACAGTAAAAAAAACGCTACAGCTTAAAGTACTGGTAACACTGACGCTTAAATTGTTCTTGGTTTGCTGAAGGTGAGAGAATGAGATGTTTGCTATATGGTTATAGAAGTTGTGAGCAAGACTTATCAATAATAAACAGAGAGCGTAATGAAGAAATCTATCGGGCGATTATTCGCAGCCGGTTCTTGCTTGTTGCAGCTCTGCATATAGAAGCACCGGTCACCAGCACTTAGACATGCACGTATAGAATCAACCAACTGCATGCATGCGCGAGCCTTGGAGGGAATAACAGATATATGTGATGGATTAGTCTATTCGTGTTATACGGTGAGTTTATATAACCTCTCCTGGCTTTGACAATCTATATAAGTAATGAAAGATATTCACGTTGATGATCAAAACAGGTATTTTTTCATACAAATCTCTTCTTAACCATCAACTTATATGCCTTTATACAGGGCCGCCAAGATAACTTTCGGGCTCCAGGGCAAAAGGAAATCAAGGGCCATTTGAAAGTCATAAGTGGGCCCCTTCGTGAAACCTGCACATGGGGCTACTTTTGTATGGAGAATTTTACATCCACCTAACTCATGGGCCCCTGCTGACCCCCTCTCTTCCCTTTCCCAGTTGGCCTGCTTTTATATTTATAACTTCGTGTGGACAAATAAGATCCGTCGATCAGAACTCGCTAGTTATTATATTTTACACTGTTTTAAATATAGGCCCCCTATTTCCTAATAAAACGCCATTGTATGTCACACTGCTTTAGACCTAATTGCATGAACGAATTGCGTGGATCGAGGGAGGAAATCCCTTGCTATGGGCGAAAATCGTCCAAAGTAACACTGGCGCATATTATTCACATGTCATCCAGCTTTGATTTGTTATAGCCCGGCAGTCTCTGGACATGATATTTTGGTCGAAAAGCAGACACAAAAGTCGTGGGAGGATACATATGTAATGATCTTCATCGGAACTTGTTTTCTCTTCGCCCATCTCGCTTCCGGACATCCATCGAGCGCAAAAAATATCTGGAAGTTAATTATTAACAAAGTGGTTTGTCTGCACGGGATACCCCTACATGTACCACGTGGACTCCCATATATAAATTTATACCATGGCTTTCAATCATAGGTATATGCCACTAATAATTAGTGAATGATACGCATCTGGATTTTTTTTTTTTTTTTTTAAATATATAGCACTTTCGTTCGGCTATTGCTATAATTGGTCGCGTCTTCTAGCCAGCGCAGGTCTTGAGTAAATCACACTGTTCTTTCTCAGAAATAAAATGTGTTATTATATGCGAATATTGTCACTTATATTGTAAGGAAGACAGCGATAAGAGGGTGGGGAATCTTTTTCCACGCACGATTAATAAAATGTTTAGATCTTTTTTTTTTTTGGCCATAAAAACTATCCATAAAAATGTTGGTTAAACGTTTGAAAGCGTTATCCCTATGGCTAACGAAAGTAATTGAGTGACATTACCAAAGTCTCCGAGTTCAGAACGCAGACGGTGGAGAGGGAGTTTTCTTGTTCGTCCCTGGAACTTTCGGAGCTAAGGGGCGACCAGATGGTGGTCTGTTGATGTCTCAGTGTCCTGTCTTGTCTTTGTTTGCTACCAGTGACGTCGAGGGTGGATTCCTTTACCCATTGGGCTAGCACACCACATGTCTTATTTATGAAATAACCGTATGGAGCCTACGACGTTAAACGCCAAGCAAACAAGCAAATGAACACAGTCATGACCGATTCATTCTGATAAAATACGCATGCTTTGATCCTTGGTAACAGTGGTGGGTGATTCATTTTCTAACGATAGTTTGGATCGGGTTTAAGTTTTAATTCCACGACGTTGGTAAATATATTTAAATTTGATACAGTTACAATATGTAACATGCTCTCATTTCATGTAACCAATGCCTCAGCGAATTGAAATTATAAATATAGAAGACACCAGTCCTTGAAGCTCGTCTAATGAAGAGGTTTGAAGTTTATGTTGAATCCATGGGTTGAATTTAAACACATTCCCCGGCGGCCAGAGATAGTTCGCTGCTCCGTTCCTATTTGATTTGCCAATTTACCATATTTGTTCAGTCTCTTCTCTTAGATTGTCAGAACGTGGTTCATATTTGCCCATCAAATTACATGCACAATACAAGTGTTGTTTAAAGTTTGTGTTGTCAATTTGGGTATGCAATGGCTCAAAGCACTGTATGTGACGATGCTACATTCTGTGCTTAGCCTCCTTCCTTGAAACCTGGACGTTACGTGGGTCTTCGCATCACACGTTACGGTAGACAGATAAATAAATAAATAAGCCAACAGGGATGAAACATTGCAAAGACATGTTTGGGACAGATTTCACGAAGCGAATTCTGACTTCAATGAAAACCTCGAGACATTCATTTCACTGAGTTTATATTTTATCCTTTCAAGTTACTATCCGCTATTTAATTAGTGTTTTTATGATATTTATCCTGTATATTTATACCCAGTGTCTTAACTCAAAGTAATGTGATTATATTTTCAAATTTTCACTTAGGTCACAAACTGATTTGTGAAATCGTTCCGACCCTTTTGGCTTAACGATCTATAGCTTAACAAGAAGTGGCATAGGGTTGGGCAAGGTTTATCAAAATCAAATAAGTCGATTACTAATAAACAAATAAGCATCAAAAGATCAAAGTTATCTAATTGGGTCCAACTTAGCATTATAAGGAGAAAGCTATAGCCTACAATTGGAGACAAATAAGCCATACAAGATAAAAACTATATAACTTGGTCCAAAACAAACCAAAGCTATATAATTGGGTCAAAAAAATAACTCAAACAGATCAAAGCTATAAAATTGGGTCCAAATATAAGCATTATACAAAACCAAAGCTATATACCGGGTCCAAATAAGGATTAAATGGGATTAAAATAAAATTGGAATGTTATTAGTATACATTTTATTTACAGTTGATCTGAAAGTTTTAAGAAATATCTTAGACCTTCATATCTCAACTATAGCTATCCAACCCATCCATATTTGACCTTCAGAAGTTAAATATCCACGGCACATTTTTGGTTCGTTCAGATAAAGAATACAGGCTAAATCTCAAATGATGTTACAGTGACAATAGGCAATCAGCTGGCGATTCTATGTGTTAGCTGAAAGCAATTAATAAAAAACACAGCCTTGAGCTAACACAACGATGAGCAGCGTAATTAATCATCTGAAAGAGATTAACTATTAATGACATGTCAAAGAACTGAAACAAGCCGTGCATACAATTTTGTTATGGCGACACGAGTTACTTCCCTTTTTGTGGGTCCTGTAGACCTTTTATTAACCCTAAAACAAAGTCTGACAGATCAATTTCATCAAAACATATATTATGATTCGTTGTCCTCAACAAAGTCTGCTTTTTATTTATGTATTTAAACAAATTTATTTTAGAAAATGATTTGCTTAAGTTACCTCTATATTTGAGTCCGGCCTTGCTACAATACAGAACCCCCAACCACAGATTACCAGTGGAGACAGGGAGGCGGTGCGGTACCACACGAGAGAATCGCTTCTTGTGTGTTTATTGTGTAATGAAGGTTT
The DNA here is from genome assembly GCA_030265115.1 of Mopalia vespertina. Classification (NCBI taxonomy): domain Eukaryota; kingdom Metazoa; phylum Mollusca; class Polyplacophora; order Chitonida; family Mopaliidae; genus Mopalia; species Mopalia vespertina. The sequence goes on from JAQQZZ010099900.1 coordinate 11,266, forward strand.
TATTGGTGATGAGTTCCATATTTCATTTGTCTGTAGTAAGTTAATTTATTTACGAGAGAAGTATATACCGAGATATTATTATTTTTTCCCAAATGTTTTGAAAATGTATAATTTATTTAACAATCCCTCTCAACATGTTGTATTGAAATTAGCCGTATTTATTAAACATGCTGTAAAATTATATGATAACTCTTTGGATAACAGATGGTATAGTTTATTTTAGAGTTTTGTACTTTTATAACTACATCAAATTTGCTAAACGCTGCTACCCGCTATATATGTGTATGATTTGTGCATGTTTACCCTTATACCAGTTATTCTGGTCAGGGCGGATAAAGAACTGAATTGAAATTTAATTGCTTGCACTTCTTGCAACGTACACTATATAATTATATATAACAGTGGGTGTTTAACTTTACATTCATTATTATTTCATAGCCGATGATTATATCGACCTATTACATTCTGAAAGCAAATCTTAATTGACGATCGTGAAAGTCGTTTTCTTATTGTGATTTTAGAGATAGAAACGTTTTAACCATAGTGTCAGCATAACCAAGAATATCGATTGGCTCGCATTTTCCTACGGAAGCCCATATCTGACATTACAACAATAAGCTCATACTGTATTCCCATTACGGTACAAAACAAAAGTCAGGGGTACTGGCCTTTTAAAATTATCCGCTGCAAGTGGTGCACAAATGATGAATTAAAGTTCTTATTTTAAAAACATAATACGTCTGATCACGATAAATACGTATACACAACCGTGCTTCCGTATATGTTGTTCTTTAAATGTAGGATTTATATGTAGGCCTACATTATTACGTATACATCTACGTAGTCATACCTTTATATACAGTAGCATGTTATCCTTGTTTTTTGTGTAACTCGAGATAACCATTGTCGGGACTAGTAAATAAGACCTGCGTCATCTTTCTCATTTCACCTGAGTATACTCACAGAACGCACCGTCATGACGTCAACCTGTAACGCCACAAGTGCACCCGCATCCCACTACATCAATAAGAACAACCCGTAGTACACAATAAGTAGTGCGGAGCTACACAATACGGAAAAACTCCTCCTTGTTAGGTAATATATACTGACGAGAATCCCTTCCAGCGACCAGCAGCTCCGCCGCACCGCACTACATAAATAGCCATTAACGCCCTACCCTACCCTACCCACGCCACACTACACGACAAAGTGCAACCTTTCCTTCTTATTTGGTCCGGAAAACGCGCTGAGCTGCTCACTTTATAGGCCTACAGTCAAATGGTTTAAAATAACTTATTGTTGACGTACGAAACAATCCCGTGTCTCTCGCCTGCGCTTTGTAATGGTCAAAATCAAAGTAAAATTGAGGCATTTTTAAAAACATATCGTACCGGTACCGCGTAAGTCAGATTGAATTGTCAGTTGATTTCGGGAGGATCGCCGATCGATCGATCCATGGTAAAACTTTAAACAGAATATATATTTTTGCAAGTAAATATATATGTCTCTCTTCCATTTAATGTTTGACGTATTGAAATATCTTTAATTATAAAGAACACATCCACTCGGACATCATGCGATCCTCGCCATTGTGATTTTTATTTTATTTTGCATATGAACTGATAAACATAGTCCGCTTTCTGCAGATATTTCAATCGTATTCGCAGCAGATAAAAAAAAGTGCAAAACAAGATGGCTCGGCTGTTTCTTAGAGTCAATATCTCGACGTAGGAAGTAGAATCGAGGTTATTTTAGAATGTAAATATTAAAGTTTCCATCTGTTTTGGTCTCGGAACATAATGACCTCATAGAGCGTATTCTGAAGACATATGAAATACACTATAGGATTGTTAAGCGTGTGAATATTGCACTCGATGCGATAAAAAGGCATACAGCTAACAAAATGCGCCAGTATGGTGCACATACATACATCTACCACAACCGAGCCCAATCGTAATCTCGTGAGAGTTTGTATAGTGGACGAGACTAAGACAACTCTCGTACGCCAAACCAGGCCATCATCGCGCATTAACGTCCGCCGATATTTTGGTCGACATTTGCCACACGGATCAGCTCAGACCAAGATAGCCCGGGCGTATCTTAGTGTCAATGTCCCGACGTAAGAAGTAGAATCGATTCTATATTAGAATGGGCCTAGCCTACTGAGGGTACCACAGTAAAGGGGAACTTGCGAGATTTAGTCGATGCAAAGATATCAGGGCCATATGGCGCCCATTCCTATTTTAAATTATTTGTCAGCATTTTTATCGGACCCTCCTCTGATCTAATATTTATTAGTCCAGTGGAAACGAAATACAAATATATATATTTTGGATAAATGAAGAGAGAAATATATATATATTTCTAAAAGCAATCACACTGGCACAGGGATGTAGATTAATTAAAATCGATGAATCATCTTATGTTCTAGATAACTCCCAACCGGGAGATATATATCGGGAAATATATATTTTGAATAAATGAAGAGAGAAAAATTTGCTTGCTAGATATTGATATGTAAACGGACATCCCTGTGCTAATGTGATTAATATATAGAAATATATACATAAATACAGATTTTTTAAAACATGAATATAACCATGGTTCAGGTACATATAGCATTGTCAAAAGTGCTAGGCTAAATCATTTTGCTCACACAAAAAACACTAAAGGTTAGATTTGAACATAAATGTAGCGATAAGTATGTAAACTAATAAAATTGACCAAAAATAATGCCAAGCGTCTTCGTGAACTCTAGTCATAACAATTGTTTTTTCCTTTTCTTTAACAGCCTTCGGATAGACTTTGTTATTCGTTAATATAAGCATTAAAATAACATCGCTTGACTTTTTCAATTTCGTAAATATGGTTGGTATATCGATTGACAATGTCATTCTTCTTTTGTCGCATTCCTAAAGACTGTAACTAACTCTCTGACTTCTACATATGTATCTTTGGTCAATTAATAGTCTGAGCCACGGAGCAATGTTAAATGTTAAATAATAAAAAGGTTTTTACCTTCCGTTAGTACTCTCCTTCAGATAATCGCGATACCTTCCGACTGTCCTTGTTCCACAGCATACAACAGTTAATGTTTATTGACGCTAGCATATATCGAATGGAACTCTAACCATCTTATACACTTGTGAACAAATAACGTATCTTTATATAATCAGTCGGACCCATTAATTGTCTTCAGGAGACAAACAAATTATTTGCATTTCCGAGCAATGAACGAATTTGATTGGATGTTGCTAAAAGCGAAAAACCCATATAAAATTATTAAAGTTTTTCTTTTTACAATGCCATCGGACTATTGTCCTCTTTAGTTTGATTCTTTTTGTCTTCACTTCCTGTTTACACTACATTTCATTCATCACAAAGTGTATGGTTGCCGGGCATTTTAAAACCCAGTGCTAGCCTTCGGAGAAAACGGGAGTTGATTTATGTATAGCCTTGTACCCACTTGGGATGACTGATCCAATTGGCTTACAGCCGGCCCAGTTGAAATGTACATATTTGTACTTTTGTTTAGAAATACAAAATTTGTCGTCCTATCTCATGTTAACAGAACTTCATAGATCAATAAAATTTAAAAAAAATAAAGTAAAATAAAAAATAAATGAATGAATGAATAATTGAATGTGCGACAGAACAAATGAATAAAAAAAACGAATATTGTTGTTCTGTAAGGCTATATTTATGGCTAGCAACTATATGGGCCTACATGTATGTCTATATTATTAAATAAAAGTAATAAGGTTTCTCTTCTCATTAAAAGCCTGGTCCCCAGATGAAATAGCATACATATCATGCAGTTATAAAACATTTTGGAATCCTGCTGATTAAAAATAAAAAAATCAAATTCTTTCTGGGAAAAGGAAACCAAACGCAAACGCTTAGAGACCGAATGTTATTGTGTCAAGACACTCGAGACGTGTGTCCATCGACTTTCAATTTGGTTCCTTTTCTATTCCAATACGTCCGACATAACAATCTGTTTGTAAGACACCGTATGTCGTTGAGTATGGCGTAAAACTCCAATCAAGCCAAACAATTCAACGTTCTCAATTCAAGAGAGGTGAGACATTCGAGTGAAGACTTCTACACCTTGTTGTCCTGTATACAAAGAATGGGATCACTCCAGCGTGGCAAACATGCCAATGTAGTTTCCTGCGGCGATTTCCTCGTTTATAAGGAAATTACCGCCAGTTTTTTAAAAATTACAAAAACAAGATTTTTTTTATCCCTTAAAGGCCCTATTTTAGGCCCTGTAAACGCTGAGATTGCAAATTAGCGAAATCATTCAAATCAGTATTGCAAAATCGCTGAATTATTTATAGATCATATCATTTTGTGTCGTTTTTAAAGTAACCATAAAATGGAAAATTCTTTTTTTTTATATACAGTAGTTGGTGTCCGCTGATCAAAGCCTACGGCTGGTTCAATGCATGAGTATGGTCTATGTGTCGGGCATAATTACCAGTGTGTTGTATGATGCTACTTTATTGTAACGGCTTTTAATACAAGTCACAATTTGTAAAAAAGTTTGATTGATGTTCTCTGTTACGGAATGCAAACAGAAAACTTGACTATTTTATACCACAAAAATTAGTCTTACAATACAATACAATACAATTAATATAATAAATTACCAAGAGCTCAATTCAGTGAGTCGCATGCAATATACGCTCAAGTTAAATCAACATTGTGACGATTCGCTATCTTAATCTATAACATGTTGTTAATATAAATTTAAAGTTATGTGAAGTTTATTTTGCGCGTATGACAGTGAGCCAGCCAAATAAATGGAGAATGATTAATTGGTGTTTATCGCCTCATTCAAGAGTGTTTCGCTAATAGAACAGCAGTATATTACAACTTCTGTACGCCGACATAACCCAAACTGAATCCTGTAAGACATCTTGTCACACAGAATGCCTTTCCTTACGTAGATAAGAACGTCAAGCTTTCAATTAGCTAACAGCTGGAAACCAAATTGTCCTATGTGACATTGTGCCAATTGAAATACTTTTACTATGTTAAATAGTAAACTGAATTTAGGTTTTAAAATTACAGCTGTAAATTTAATTTTCCATCAGGTGCCGCCACCTGTGGGCGGGCATACACCAAAGTCAGTCATATACGTCTAGCCACATACGACATTTGTACACTGTAAATCCAAACGTTTAGGTTTTAAACGCAATAATAAACGCGAAACTGTAACACCTTTTAAACACAATAATGTGTTTATAGCCATACCTAAACATAATGTTTAAGTAAGTTAAACACTTTGTTTAAAATCAA
>JAQQZZ010099911.1:0-16571 GCA_030265115.1 Mopalia vespertina
AGGAAAATTAACTTTCCAACATTATGGAAACGCTTCACATCTTGGTTGTGCTAGTGTCAATTATTATTGGAATACACCGCCGTTATATAAGTGAAATACCCTTAAATATGGCGTAAAACACCAATCAATCAATCAACCAATCGACAGTTCACTCACCACTTAACTATAGACCACTGTCACGACTATTCACGTATCACTTAACCGCAGACCTCTGTACAATTGTTCATCTTTCCATTAACCGTGGACCACTGTGGCAGATTTTCATCAATCACTTAACCGTAGACCACGGTTACAACTGTTCATCTATCCATTAACCGTGGACCACTGTCTCTACTGTTCATTAATCGCCTAACCATACACTGCTGCCCTGACTGTTAACCCATTGCTTAACCTTACATCACTGTCTCAACTATTCATCAATCACTCAACTATAGACTACTGTAGTCCCCACCATTTAACCGTATACCACTGTCTCAAGTGTTCACACAATAAACAATAGACCACTGTCAAAGTTGTTCACCAATCGCTTTACCGTACACCACTGTGTCAGCTATTCACTCATCATTTACCCATTTAAAAATCTCGAAACTTGTCATTAATCTCTTAACAATAGGTCGATCTCTCAAACACTCGCCAACCTGCAAACCATGCATCGAACAATAAACCGTCGATCATTAAACCGTTCGCCAATCTGCAAACTCTTCATTGGTCTTTAGCCGGTGGTTGGAGGGAGCTTCATGTTGCCTCTGTGCTCTCAGGGCTAAAGGGGAACAGGAAGCCGATCTGTTTGTGGTGTCTGTATTGCATCCTGTTATTGTCTTGTATTTGTCCCGTTTTGTCTTTGTTTGTTGCCAGTGGTGTCGAGGGTGGTTTCCGTCACCCATTGGGCTGGCACGTCGTCATATGAAGTGAAATACCCTTGAGTACGACGTTAAACTCCAATAAAACAAACAAACAGACATTGGTCTTTGAGCCGTTCACTAATTTGCAAACCGTTTCTCGATCTCTGAACCGTTTGCTAATCTGCAAACCGATTATCGAACTCGCTCGCCAAACTGAAAACCGAAATCTAAACCGGTCACCATGCAGTATCAAAACCTGTGACTGGTGTTCTATCCGTTCACCTGTGTCTAAAGCTTCCACCAATAAAAACAATCTTGCATCTAAAATGGCTACTCTTCTGTAATAAATTTCCACCATACGTCAACTCTGGGTTATACAACTTGTCACTCTATTTCTCTTTAGCGGAGATTTTTATTAGGTAATATCTATTTCTTTGAAGTACCACTTCGCAGGTTGATTTATTTGTAACCCATATCGAATTCTTTCTATACCATGTACATGGTCATTACCTTCTCTCGAAATGTGTGAAGGTTACCCATACCAAGTCGTGATTAAGACCTATTACGAAACTTGTCTCTGTGTGTTTATCTAGATCATGAGATGATCCTTTGGTTTTAATTAGTTGACATCCCCGTGCCAGTGTGGTTAAATTTTACAAAAAAACCTTGACAAATACATGAACCCCTCAATAATCTTGAACACTTGACTCAGAATAAACCTTTTCTTTTATCTTTAACACCATTCTCATAGCTCTGAAGCCGTTACATTTTAATATCACTTAAGGGTAATCAAAAAAATCCTTCGCCACATTCACTACGCAACGTGATTTTCAGTGTGTGTTTGAAAGGTATGTCATGTTTCCGGGTGATATCTAAAACAAGGAGTGCAGTTTCACACTTCCTACTGTATATACTGCGCTTTGTGCTTGTTGTGATCAAGTGAAGTAACCCTAAAAACGACATGGTACTCCAATCAAACAAACCAACCAAAGCGTATTTCACAGAGCATGTCTAGATAACTTCATACGAGTGCCGTTTACTCAAAAGACACATTTGTTCATTCACAATATATCAGGGGCATAGCCCTGTCTATTAGTCACGTATATATACCGAGTTTGTTTAGATGCCCCCAGCTTGAAGGGAAAGAAGACCCAGTATGCTCCTTCCTTCAATCGACTGATGAGTTGTATTTAATCTTTCGAGGACAGACTGACCGGGACATATGGGGTCTATATGGACAGGAGTCTGTCTCTGGAAACAAGAATCGTTTGTTTCAATGCAGAATTAAAATTCCAAATTACGAGCTGCATCTCAAGTCAACGTTGACTGTCCACACTGGATGAATCAAAACTGTCCGGTATAACCCTTTCAGAACAACGTTAGAAATAGAAAATTTATGTGTAAACTTAAACCCGTGGAAAGGTTTACATAAATGAATATTTTGAAGTGTGTTCTGTCAATGAAAGTATTTTTTGTCAAGAAAAGAAACTTGTCTGAACTACCTCTTAATTTGCTGGAATGAATACCTTTATAGTTTTTTTCCGAACAAAAGATTTTATCAACACACAAGCGTAGTTTCGACGGACACAAACAGACATGATTTCGCAAACATTAGATGAATGGGGTGTGGTCTCTGAGGCTATTTCATCTAAATAAAGACAGCAGCCTCAATCCCCTCTCTCGGAGACATATACATATGGGTGCATATTGAACAATTTGTGTCGTATTGTGCGAATTCAAGGTTTTTCCACTTATAAAATAACGGTGTCTATAATGCTTTCGGTTGATTGCAAAACTCTCTGGTTATATGGGGAGATTAAGTAATTATTGAATAACGACTTAGGCGGGTCCTGTATATCATGTTTACGGCTTATAGGATCCGCGATATTTTATGGTATCACAAAGTTGAACGGTTATGGTTTAATTTAGAGCTTGTTTCAATATCAGTTTAATTTAGTTTACATCTTTATGTAACGTCTTTAACACAATGAGACATTTCATTTCATCTGGCTACCTGCATTATACATGTCAATAATTTTTTGGCGGTTTTAAGTTGAAATCTTCACAACAAAAAATACATGCAAACCAAACAACCAACTAATCAGTTGTTACGCAATAAACCGCCTATAAAGTGAGCAAATATGTACTTAAGCTATTGAGAAATAAAAGTAGTGTTGGTTGTTTCGCTTCATTTATCAGACTTGTATCATACTTTGTGTCTTTTCCGGCCACTTTATATTGAATTATTTGAATTATAGCAATGTGCTGCTTCCATGAAATGTTGTCGCGCCTCATGCAAATTCTTTTTTTTGTCAATGATTTTAATCTAACTTCTACTTCATGAAACTGCCACGCGAAAGTTTATTTTGAAGTTGTAAGTTGTAATTTTTGTTAGACAATTTTTTTTGCGTCATTAACTACAGTGTGTAAATGGACATAGCAAAAATCTTCTTTGCAAATAATGTTTTCAATATTCTAATTTTGACTTTATTGCCGTTTTGAGATTGACGATTTTCGTTCGTTTGAGTTCTCTGTCTATCCCATGCACCAGACAACACGACCTTGGTATGAAGTTTTTCGCTTCGAATCAACTGTTCTTACTCTTCTCTTGTCTCATTGTCTCTTAGCAAAACCCCATTTTTTAATCTATGAATCTCTCTGGCTTAGTTTGTAGCCTCCTTTTTTAGAAACCTGTTATGTATGAAATGTGATATAAAATGATACCTATACATATTAAGACAATGAACAAAAAAATGACAGTTGATTGACTGGGGTGGACATTTGACCCGGAACGGTCGGTTTATTAGGAGAGGTGCCTGTGTAAATTCAGAAAGTTCGTGTGAATACATAGGCAATAACTCATTGCATCATGTCCAACTGTTTGTTTAGAAACTTGCGAAATAATAGATCATTTCGATGGGCAGTGTGCATGCTTGAATAGCACGAAAATGATCTGTTCAATAGCTCTGAAGCAAATGAGAGGAGAAAAGACGTGTTGCCTACCCCCTGTGAATCTCAGGAGAAACGATGCCTCTGATTTCATTGGAAGGTTTTCGTTGATCTGTCCAAAGTACCCGTCTCTACGCCCTAGTGGCAAACAGACGGGGTAATCATATCTTAGAACAAGGCGCAACCAACTGCGAACCTTGTATTTGCTAGCAGGCTTAACGTAGCTTTTTTCACGCCAGCAGACAATGTGTGTATTCAAGCCATCGACCGCCTTGACGTCACATGTTGACATACCTCAAAGCCTCTGAACTGTATAAAAGCAGGGGGACATCTCGGAAGAGTTACAGAACGATTCTGATCATTAGCTTGATTTACTTCGTGCTTCTCTACCACTGGCATCTACCTGCCTTCCTTGTGAATCAACTTTCTAAGAATTTTTCGATCTTCATCTAACAATTTGGACATCATGCAGACGTTTCCTACTCTCTTCTTGTGTGTTCTCACGCTTGCCCCAGGTAAGTGAAATGCTTGTTACCCCGCCTATCAGACAGTCTGCTCGGGATCTTTACGCCGGAAATCTACCCCTTACCGTGGAATACTACGATATCTTGATCAAATTTGTGCAGTTTTATGTGCGTTTAAGTGAATCGTAGTCTGTGCTTATTTAATGTTTCTCTTTGCCAGTTTTCGGTGATATTGTTGTTTAAGGTATACACATATGCTCGGATAGATTGTGTTAGTCTAAGAACTCAAAATAGCGTTAGTAAATTTTTCAACATTTCAAAATAGATAAACTTTCTTGCAATGGGTAAAACAGTACATTCGGATTCGCTACTGAGTAAGCATCGTTGTCCAAGAGTAAATGTTGGCGTTAAGTGTGCGGACATTGCATGACTGAAGATATTAAGCTTCCGTTTGGCAAATTTCTCCTAGATTGCCAAGAGAAAGAAAAATGATTTTTGTCGTTCACTTTACGATCAAAAATACTTTTATGAACCAATTGCTTGCCCGGATAGGATTATACTTTAGAGTCACTGGGCGTTTTTCTAAGTCGCACAGTAGACCAATAATGACACTTAACGCTTATAAATGAACTTTTCCGTTAAAAGCCGTTGAAAATTCCGATATTTACCGGAAGAGTACACAGTGACTTGTAGGCTTATTTTCTTTGTTCTAATTACAATTAAGGGATCGATAATTCCACTGTACATTTCCTGAATGTTGTGAGAAAAATCTGGATTCCCTGAACGTTTTGTTTGAAGTAGAAACTTAATAACATCGTGAGATTTAATCAGATAGTTATTTATTTATTCTAATTCTCCTTTTTAAGCCGGCTGAACATTTTATTCTTCGCCAACAACATTTAATATTTAACTGTAAAGGACTTTTTTCGAAATAGTGCAACATTACGTCCTCAGCTTAATATTTGTATTTAACTGTTAATTTTTATTTGTTGTTCAGGAAATCAGGCTTAAATATGTCACAATTTATTCGCCAGCTGATTTTTTGATAACAATTTGCATTTGGTAAATGTGTGCAAACCGAGCTGTTTTTCACCTTTCGTGAAGACATCATAGTAAACGCGCATATATGTCAATAGTCTTCGCCTGTCGAATCCCATTTTGAAAGTCTTGATTTAAGTATGATTAACATTACATGAACTGTCCAGTGATGTAAAATGAGACTTGTGAAACTAAGGGCAACAGTTAATGGGAAGTTAAGAATTAGAAATTGGATAGTTAACATTGGTTAGTGAGATAAATGCCTCCGTCAATATTGCCACCGTTTGGGAGATCACCACTTAGGCTGATTTTGGCTATGATCTGCCTGAAACACAAATGACTCCAGTTTGAATCCCGGAGTAGGCATGCATGCTGTATATTTGAGATTTAATATAATGAAAATAGTTTACAAAGGTGCTCAACGTCAATAGGTATGTCTATCTGCTTTTAATTATTATGCTGGTTTTTACGAGGTTTCTTCACGGGTTTTCCCCGTACTTAAACAAGGAATAGTATGAAAAGGACAATACGGAGTCATATAGGTGAAATAACCTTGTGGACAACGTTAAACGTCAATCGAACATACAACTTATTCAAAGAGAACCGGAAAAAGTATTAGCCTTAAAAGTTTGAGACATTTTAATCACATTCTTCTAGCTTTTCTAAGATAAAAAGATAAGGCAAAACGTTACTGGCTTCGGCGGCCTTATTGTCGTGGACGGTATAACCGAAAAGGAGTTGTGCGTTGGCAGTATCAGTCAATGGCCTGCACGACAAAGCACAATCCTTTTTTTCAACTGCACAGCATTCTTATCTTTTTCTAAAACATGTTTAAAAAGCAATCCAAATAGTTTGAACGTAGTTAAACTTATTATTGCGCTTAGATTCGAGAAAACCCCAGTCCTGAACAAAGACGGACGATTCCTAAGATCACAGCATCTTTATCGTTTTAAGCAAAAAAAACCCACCTCAAACTTTTAGATTTGATTGATGATTTTTAGCGATAAAAATGCGTTTAGTTTTGGTATTTTCATCTGAACACTTCAACGTTTTAAACGACTTTAAAAAGTTTTGTATTTTTCTGTTCTTATTTTATTCGCAACAAGTAGTCGGTCGCGTCGCCCTATAATGCTGTGAGGCATCAGTCGACTTGTTGAGCTTTTTTCAACAGCAAATAAGCATGGCCCTTGTTTATTGTAAATGCGCGATAAATAAATCAGTCGATTCAACATTGAACGTCGTTTTTCCTTTACAGTCTACAAGAATCTGTCGCTAAATTCCAATCTCAAATACTTCAAAACACGTGATTCTATTATGATTTGGCGAAGTTGGCAAAAAGCTATTTATTTGCGATATTGCGTAACAGCTGAGAAAGTTGCAGAGGTTAATCGCTAGTAATACAGCCTTCTATTTACCGGGAAACCTTGAAGCTGATATTTGTCAATAATGTTTTTGTTCTGTTTTAAACGTCCAAGGCTAACGATTTGCAACGATGCACGTGTATTTGTTTCTGTACATCGAAAGTTAAACTTGTAACCCAGTTGAATGCGTTTTTTGTTTTGCTTCAGTTTTTCTACTCGCTTCCACTCTAAAGTTGAAAAACCGAAATATCGGTAACCCGCAAAGAATATAGCGACAATGAGTGTAGTTAGAATAACATGCTGCTGCTTTATAATCCTTAAATCTGTATAACATTAAATGGCACAAACACTTTTGAACACATTGTTTTTCTTCATACCGATACAGGCCCTGATGGTGGTCAACTTAGGGCTACTACACATGCTCTGTTAAAAATAAATTTTCCGCTGTCAATCGCCACCGTGGGCATAGCATTGGCTAGGTCTCCGCTCGGTTTTCCACCAAAGGGCATCACCCAATAGTAGGGCCTATTGTAGACCCAAATGAAGAACTATTGCAAAATACATTGAGCATAATTAAATTGATAAAATTGATATTGTGTTCGTATTGGGTAGTATGCTATAAACACAATCCTCTTAAGCTGAAAACTTGACCATGAGTAGCGTGTCAGGCTACTAATCATCCTTTGATGTAGAGCTCACAGGATCGAGTCCGCTAGTCAATCCCTGGTATTTGAAGGAGCTACACGAGGTGCGTCCGCAATTGGCCCGGTTAGCTTTCACTACATTCAAGGCATAGTAAGATGTGGGCGAACCGTCGTAATATACGGAAATTCTCTGGACGACGAGATAAAATTCTAATTGAAAAAAGCCAACAAGCAAACATAAGCTGACATTATCTTGAATATGCTTATAATAACAATTTTCACATAAAGTGTTTCATATTGATAAACACACCTTCTCGATAAGCATTATGATACATAATCAAACGGCGTGGGATGTCTTAATTAACACTTAATATTGAAATTTGCTTGACTGCTTTGTTAATTATGGACTAGGTGAAATCAATCTTATTCACGGTTCAGCTACAGATAGAAACACATCTGCTGTTGGCGAAGAATATTTCTTTGGCTGAGCACTAAATATAACTGTGTTTTCTCAGAGTTCAATTCGTAGTAACGATTTGGGAGAAGGTTATGTGAAAGAATTTGATTGGTCGCTGTATTTATAGAAATTCCCTGATTAACTTGATGCGCCTTTAAGATGGCACAGTTGTTATCACAGGAGAGTTGAGAGTTCCTAAAAGGTGAACACAGGGCCGCTAAGAGAATTTTTGGGCCCGAGGACATAAGGAAATTTGGACCACCACCTCCAATTCTCCAAATTACGATACTCAAACTAAGTCAGCCACGGTATGGCTTGTGGGCCGCTAAACTTATGGGCCCCTGGTTGCCGCCCCGGCTGACACCCCCCTCCGTGGGCCTGTGTATACAATGCTTCTAAAAGGTTTTCAGATCTTAGATGCACCCAAAGAAACTATGTTTAAATGTGTGTCAGATCCTCAACGCTAGCTTTCCCCATGTTAAAAGAGGGCTGGTATATTGGTCATGACCACCAATTAGTACAAAGCAGGAAGCAGGCTCAATACTCGCCAGGTTTAAAGGTGTCTGGAACTATAACTCCTTTCTGCAAAGTCGGGGATATCTTTGAACTATAATGAAATGCAATGTTACAGTACTAGCTTTCAATTCACCATTGCAGAAACCAGTTACTCTTAATGATAAAAAAAAAATGGCACCAACACTAATTTTCGGACATATAGCGATTAATAGAGAGCACTTGTTTTTTTTTCCATTGTGGTGTTCAACAAATCTAATCGTGTTCAATTATAACAAACAATAATGTTTCAACTAATACATATGATGCTAATTACGACCTTCTCGCTGGGGGTGCTAGTGCCTGAAATTGAAACTTGACATAGCCGAATTGGGATTACGCCTACGTTTTCAAGTTTCTAACCATTCCAATGCGTTTTCACTTTTTGACTTTTATCGGTTAAATTAATATTTTAAAAGCGATTTTAAAGGATGTTTTGTCAAAAGAAAATAAGATTTTATTAATACTTGTTAGATACATCGAGATTAGTGTTGCCTCCGAAAAAAAGGTTGCTCTACAAAAACTACGACACAGATGTATCTATACCCGGTTTTTGTCTTTGTTTTCTTTAAACAGGAATGCTTGCACAGAGTGACTTCCAATGCCCAGAGCTGATGGGGCGCTATCAAGACCCGTTTGACTGCCAAAAGTTTTATGTCTGCTCGTATGGAACCGCTTATCCATTCTCCTGCGACAATGGCACCCGGTACGACCACGACATTGGTGTCTGTCGCCATGCCGCTGACGTCATCTGCAGAACTGGAAATCAACTAATGACTGAAGGTAAATCCGACAAACTTTGGTTTCAATTTCCCATTCTACACCTCTGCATGTTTATGGATTCGGCGGCTTTGTTTGCGTTCATTTGATTTGTTTATTTCTCCATGTTTTGGTATATGTCCTCTCTCATCCAGTATGAATATATTGGTCTATAGACTGCACTGTATTTACATGTTATACAAATAACTTTAAACATTACAAATGAAAACCTATTCAAGACAAATACATAACTATGTTGTCTGCTTATTTTCCAGTGTTTACATGTCCAACGATGAATGGCATGTACCGCGATAGCTCGTCTTGCAACCATTTCTATCTGTGTGCCAATGGTCGCCACTTTCGTCTGGCGTGCCCACCAGGTTTGGAGTTCAACGGTGCTGTCTGCACTTGGAAATCAGCTGGCAACTGCCACGAAGGCTTAGAGAACGAAGTCGGCTGGAATCAAGACTTGAAAATCCCTGACAACGATTTCGTCAAAGAAGAGCTTCCCATGTACAAAGGCAGTTTTGATGACTCACGCAACGATGTTGAATTTGAGAATGAGTACTATGATAACACACCCGAGGAAGGAGGTAGCGAATTCCCCAGATTTGTCGACAAAGTGAAACCTATGGATGATGTAGACGCCATCCAAATCGGCCTTCTTGCACCAAAGGGAAAGAAAATGTCAGCAGAGACAACCGACAAACAGACACCATCCACAACTACCCGCAAGGCAACAACAACGACACGCAAACCAACAACAACAACAACTGATAAATCGACCACATCTGCAAAACCAACAACCACTGTCAGGAAAACAACTACACAAAAGCCAACAACAACGAAACAATCATCAAAAAGTACCACGCAAACACCAAGTACAAGCAGCCTTAAACCAACTACAAATAAAATCACAACAACAACCTCTCGCAAAATTACAAAGAAGGTAGCGAAATTGATCAAAACGACGACAAAGGGCACAACATCAGCTGCTCCCCCAAAGAAAACAACACCAAAAGTCACAACTACTGTAAAATTGCCAATTAAAGTTTCAACAGCTTTACCAAAAGTTTCTACCACACAAAAGATTGAAACAAAATCATCCACAGATGGACAGACGATGAAAGCGGTGAAATACAATGGCGCCAAAGCCCTTCTGTCTCAATCACCCGATGCATCCAACTCAACCACAAACGCAACACCAGCAATAACTACTGACGAAGACACAACACAATTGACAAATTCCACTTCTAATGCCACAGTGTCAACGGCTACCCCTACATCAGTCAATGTGTCCTCGATAGAAGACAATAATGTTACTATTTCTCTCCAGAACGAGACCCAACATGGAAATGTTAGTCTCGATAATATGGACTCTAACATCACAAATTCTTCCCTTCCACAAGACGATAGCTCCACCAACACAACATCAGGATCAAACGAAACGTCAACGATACCAAATGACAAAACTGAACAAAATACAACAGTTGTAACAAAACAAGATCAAAGTACAAAAGTGACAAAACTTATTTCTAATACAAAGAGTCTAACAAGCACAGGCAAGACGCCATCAAGCAAAAAGAAGAGCACCCCTGTTACATCAGGTACGACTTGGTAAACTTTTATTTGTCGAATGTTTTTTTAACAATTTCTAGCATGGCTAAATTCCTTATGCGTTTTACTTTGCTTCATTGTAACACAACATTTATTTTCAATGGGGCTTCCGCTATTGCAGTTTGGAAATTTTATTTGTGTCGTCTTTCATTTTTGCTATGATAAATTGAACAGATAAAAAAGCATGTTAATGATTTATTAGCCTTTACAAAAATAAAACACATAGTAAAATATCAGCCCCACAATTACCTGTATGGATTTATGGAATCTTCCGACATGTATTCTATCTGTGGATTTTTGTTGTTGTTGCTATTACCCGCTCTCTGTTTTCAGACCCCAAAAGGTAATGTTGTTTTGCAAATCTATCGTCTTGTCCATGCATGCATCATATGTATTCGTTTTGAGGCATGTCCACTGTACATACATATATATGGCAATGATTTTCTTCTTAACAGCCAGGCAAACGTTAACGCAACAACTATGACATATATATATATATTTTTTTAAATTTATTATGAACTTTAATGCTGGGTTTCTATTGAATAATTAAGCATGATCCAAGATAAAAGTAACTCCAAAGAACGAAATACTCAATTGGAACTGAATATTCCCCCAGTTTCTTTTGCCACAGTTAGGCCAGTCTTCTGATGGTAACAAAACATCAAGCTCGGCAAAAAAGATTTCTTCGCATTTGCACTAGTCTGCCACTATTTCAGAAGTCTATTTTTAAACATCTAAGGTATCTGTTTCAAATATATTATCAATAAATTATGTTGTATGGTCTAACCAAACAAATTCAAAATTTGCTATATATATTGTCAACTTGACTTTTAATTTATTTCTATTAACAGGCGACAAAGTTAAATCTTCCAAGTTCCAGTTAGACGTAATCGACCTTAAGCAATAGGACTTGTTCGGGGAAAATATTCCCTGCATGTGATCAAGCTGCTTTGTGTATGTAAAAACTTATCTTTGCTCGTGGGCTCAAGGATGACGCCAACACAAGTGACGTCACGCTTTGGGACGCTATAGGTCATTGCCATTGGACAGTAATAACACCCACTAAAACTGTTGATATCAAACCCAATGACGTCACCATAATCCTGCTGATGTTACCGCTAGAGACAAGTTTATGCTGTTCGTGAAATCAAAATTATCGACACAAGCCTGTTATTCTCGGTTGATCTTACTAAGCACTTCCCTTTCAAAAGCCTACCAGTTACGACCACTAAAGTCAACATGATGGAGGAAGAAGAGAACAAATATGATTATCTGACTTTAACTGCTTTTAACACTTTTTTTTCTTCATATTTTGTAACTGTATGTCGTTTAGTTTATGCATAATGAATTCTTTCTATCGCTAGCTATGGTGTAACTTGTACCTTAAGTGCTGGACAGTGACGTTATTGAGAACAATCCAACGGTACGCTATCGTAAACCCTAATCCCATTACGCGTCCAGGCTCATTAGCACACTCAGTATGCTTAAACAAAGAAAGAATTCATTCTAATATTAATATCATTGAGGATTCCAAGTTTGTTATATTTAATAGTACTTATTGTGTATATAATTGTGTCTTAACATGTGTTGAAACCATCCATTACAGTCGTTCCAGGACAGTTCGTAACTCATGTGATACTTCTAAAATCAATAATATAATCACATATGTCCCTTCTTAGTAACCTGATAATTCGGGATATCTAGATATTTGAGTTTGGTTTTGTTACGCGTGTTTTTGACTAACGAATTACATGATATTCGTCTGTACATATTATGTAATTAGTCATTCGATATACTTACCTACCTTTACAACACTCTTTTGTGTAGAAGGTACGAAATGGTATCTACATATACAAATAGCTTTTATATACCAGTCATAGCATGTACATGTAAATTTCATCAGTACTACACATGGCTCGTGATAAATTTGTTTTATATATAAATATATTATTTGTAATAAACGGTTTTTATGGGATTCCAAGCTTTGGTCTCGTTCTTTTGCAGTGCTAACCAAATACAGTTGTTTCGTACTTGGCAAACAAAATTGCCCACCACAAATCACGTTTTGACTTGTTAAGTAGTCAATGTTACAATGTTGTCTTCAACTCACCGGAGAATATAATACTTAAAATGTACAAACATATTAATATCAAGGATTGTCAACAAACGCTTATCAACGTCAAAAAGAGATTTGTGGAATTCGCCTCGAAGGATGATGGGCCTGAATACGTCTTCGCTATATCGGCTAGTTGTATTCCATATCCATGTGTAATGAAATTCGTAGAATGACATAGCACATTTTTTTAAGCCTGTCTCGTTCGATGTTTGTGGGAGTACATAGTTCTGTCATCCACACTAATGCGAAAATAATGTATAGTTTAAAACTCATTAGCTTGGATCGGAATAGGATTTCACAGATTTTATGTAAATGAATGCCTAACCCACAATTGAGTTAATACGATTTATTTAGAATTTCTCTCTTCTGCTGGGCATTATTTTGCTCTCGGACTCTTCCTGGGTTGCCTAGGTAACCTATATGATATCAACGTACCGCAGAATGTGCATATGTGAGATGTTATAATAAAAGGTTTCTTCCCAGGCTTGCAGAAACATTGTACTCGATTATAACACGAAACACCAAACCAACCAACAAACTATTCTGCCGCCTTAACGTCTTGAAGGCAGGACTATAAGAAGCTGATAGATGAAATGAAACGCTATACAACATGAAGAAGGGCCAAAATAATTTCTGGGCCCCCGGGCATCGTAAAAGAAAAGTTAGAATAATTAGGGAGCCCTTTCCTGAAACCTTAGGCTACTTCTAAACTCATGGGCCGGATTACATGTCAAACATTCGCCGCTCTTTTATCATACTTAGGTTTGGCAAATGTAACGGTTTCTTTAAAATGTTTGTTTTGAGGTTGAGTTTTAAAACATGTAATGCATTGTTGTTAAGATATATTACTACAGCCAGAATAAAGCTATTTCTGTCTACGCCTGCATAGGCACATTCTAGCGATTACTAAGACATTCGAACAAACATTGAAATTCATGAGAGTCTGCGTTTCTTAAGCTATGTCCTTCAAATAACGATCTGACTTGTTTGGTTTCAAATGGAAAACTTCAGATTTTCACTGCGGCTGAGCAGACGACAACTGAAATCGTTAGAGTGAATTCGATAGGAGCAGACGACTTCCTCGCGGGGCTCACGTGCAAACCTACCAGTCGAAGGCCACGTCCTGACCAGAACCAGCATTGCCTAACACGAAGGATCTCAAACAACACATGTCGTTCTCTGCCAAGGAATTTCTGTTAACATCGTTACATATGTTAGTTTAAGGAAAGTTTGCTTGGCGATACACCTCGTTCTTGTAGATGTTGTATTTGAAGATTGCTTACAGTTTACTTAGCCGTACCTCAATAAGTTATTCCCTTGATTCTTAGGATTTAAAACTTCTACACCAGCCAACCACTGCGCAAAGAACGTTCTTTAAGACGCTACATACCTGAACGCCCGACGCAGGAATTTTGAAGTCATTTAAAACAGCATATAGTGTGTGCTTAAATAATATAACAACATGATATAGCTTGTTGCATTCATAGTTTAAAGTACATCAAAAGCAGTGGACTTATATGTATGACAGCTTTACAGTTACAAAATTGATAACCTTGATCGCCGAGTCCGCTATATAGCAACGAAAAATATGACCGGTTACGGCTATCTATAGGGTATTTCCGATGAGCGGGCTTATTGTGGGCAGTGGAATTATGTACAGGGTCTTGGCCAAAGGACTTCGAAGTAAAAGTGCTTGGACAATTGGCTAGATAATCTACATTTTAATTAGTGCTGATGTGATCATACTTGAATGAGGAGGCCTTGAAAAAATATAGCAACTTCACAACGAATTACATGAAGAAAAAACAAGGAAAACAAATTCACACTGACGCTAAAAGCGTTAATTTTCAACAAAGACCCTTCAAAAACACATTCACTTGTACATTATACATTCTTACATATGGGTTGATTAAATGTCAATCGTCTCATTTTACAAACAAAAACAAGCTCACGGGAGACACACTTAAAATGTTTACAATCAAATTAAAATATATTAAAGTGGCACATCCGTGTTGATTGTTCTGTTCTACTTCTAATCACATATACCAATTTGCTATTAAAATTGAACCAATGGGTCACCTTTACATGTATACATAGAAAACATATAGACGATGTTACATACTGAAATACTTCGTTTGTTTCATCGCGGTTTGACGCCGTACTTAAAGCTATTTCACTCATATGACGGCGTGTCAGCCCATTAAGTGAAGGAAACCCCCCTCGACGCCACTGGCAACACACACAGACAAGAAAGGACCAAAACAGGACAATCACAGGACGTAATACAAAGACATCACAAACAGACCGATTGCATGTTGCCCCTTAGCGTTGAGAACTTGAGAGCACCAGGGTAACAGGAAGGCCCTTTCCAACCCTCCGCCAGTGAAATACTAAAACTATATGTCTAAATGTTGTTTTGTTATTGTATTAGAAATGTTAACACACGAGATGCTGAACATTGAGCATGCTATCCGTTACACCGTCCATAAGAACAATATAACATTTTTCAAGATTTTGGGCGGGTCGTTGAAGGGAGCTTCCTGTTGCCCTGGTGCTTTCTGAGCTAAAGAGGAACAGGAAGCCGATATGTTTGTGATGTTTTTGTTTTGTTGCCAGTGGTGTCGGGGGTGGTTTCCTCCACGGTGGCTACCCATTGGCAGGCACGCCGTCATGTGAGTGAAATAACCTTTAATACGGCGTAAAACCCCAATAAAACAAACCAAGCGTTTGGTTTGACCTAAAGTTGGTGGGGGTGAAGCAACCCTTAGCTTCTCCTAGGTGCCGCCAGTGGATATGACTGAAGCAGAATGGCAACAACAAAACTGATCTATACTGGAACATATCTGTTGTTCAGCCAGACATTTATGAGGAGCACACCAACAATGGAATTTGAATTTCATTCGAAGTTCGATTTCATTGGTCACTTGACAAACGTTGATGGCAGGTTTTTTTCTGGCCATTTAAGCCCCGAGCGAGTACGGATGCATAGATGCTACCCCAGTACATTTTATCGTTCCATTTGTTCTAGCCCCATTTTTTTGTCAAGACTTTCAGCAGTTTGTGCTACATTTAAGACATTAAGGTGAACCATAGGCTTTATTGTCATTCATTCTAGGTAAAATAGCATGTGTCTTTTAAAATAGCAAGTTGGCAGACTGCCTGTAGATGACATGTAACGCGAGAAAGTGCGTGAAAAGCCAATCGTGCACCTAACTCATTAAGGACCACTTTCGAGGCATCTTTGGTATTGATTTACTACCCTACAATGTCAATAATCAACCCAGCCCCTGTCCTATATTTTTAGAGAGCGTATCTCAAGACAAACGGTTTTATTTGTTTCTTTGACGTGATGTATGATATGACGTCAGTGCCAAGTGTCATAGGTCTAGGGTTACGTTAGGGTTATGTTTAATGTTAGGGTTAGACATATGTTTGAGATTTTCTCTAAGAAACAATAACAAGAAAAAACATCCCGTTTTGTCTTAAGCGAAGGTTTAACGGAAGTACAGAAGGAGCATAATACCATACATGACCTTTTATGGCAACTGAGGTAAATCGCAAGTTAGAAGAAAACAGCTTAAAGTTTTTTGGGATAGAAAATCGAACCCACTGTATATAACAATCTCAGATATAGCACTTTTCAACTGACTCTATAGTATTAACATATGCGGCAAACACTATTTGTTGATTTATTTATTGATTGATTGATTGATTGATTGATTGACTGATTGATTGATTGATTGATTGATTGATTGATTGATTGATTGATTGA
>JAQQZZ010099922.1:0-16571 GCA_030265115.1 Mopalia vespertina
AGAAAAAAATAGTAGCACTAATAGGCGATTTTACAGGAGACTAAACGTACGCGACTAAATAAAAGAAACAGACTATAGGTAAATAATTCCCAGTACTTTTCAGCAGCAGTTTATCTGGAATTCAAGCACCAATAGTCAGATTAGCCTGCAGAAAAGCTTCATTCACCATGTTTATGTGTTAGTTTTTCTGAGAACAAATTACACTGTCACATCAAATACCAGTGGTGTCCTTACCCCCAAAAAATTCATTTTTGACTCCATGAACTTGTTGATGCCTTATTTCTTTAGGTCCATCTTTTATCCAAGTGTCAACCGTTGATGTTAAATACTATGAATACAAATTTATTAAGCTGTGGGCGTAAAAGACAATATTTATACATCATTCATGTAAAAAGCTATCTGGATAATACACATAAATGTGAATCACTTCATTTCACCTGGGACTGATTGGTCTCCACATCACTGGGAATAAGGACTTGATATAAATACTGTACAATAAGACATTGTATCCAGGAGTCCGCTTCCACCAACAGATATTCACATGAATCGTAGTAGTAGTGTTAAAGATAACCATCATTAACTAATAGTCTTAAACAAATCTAACTGTGTAATCACACAAAAAGAAAGCACATCATGTAACAATATTAAAATGAGTTTATTTTCAAATGATTTTTTTTACAAAGAACTCAAATTTCAAATAATGGTTACAGTTTACATAGCACAGCTAATTTAGGATGGTTCTCTTGGTAAATGATTTAACATTTGAACAAAAATATCACAGGAAGATACATGTAAACAGCAGTAGACGTTTGGTTGTTGGAAGGGACTAGTCAATCTGTGGATTGTGTTGAAACAAAAATTCAGCCTGCAAAAGAAAAATAGAAAAATGTTAACCTAATTTTCTCAGCAAAATATAACAATTTCAGACCATTATGAAGCTTTATTCCGTTTTAGGTTGTTGTAACACGTAAATAGGCTCTCTGTATATAAACAACAATGAGCGCACTATCATCTTCACTAATATGATTTTTGTTAGAAAGAAATAGTTTTACCAATAAACATGCATGATTATAAAGGTCATCTAGTTGTGGGATTAGATGGCTGTTGGAGAGCTTCCTGTTGCTCACCAAGCTCTAGGTCATATGGAAGACTAGCTTTATGCTAAATGTCTATACCTAGTATAAATAAAGTTATTATTATAAGGTGCTACAGGAAGCTGATCTGTTTGTGATATATTTTTATTGCATCTTCTAACTGTTCTGTTTTGTCTTAATTTGTTGTCAGTGCAGCGGAGATGGTTGCCTTCATCCATTGGGATGCCACATTATATATTTTTATTATAGAGAAAGAAAAGATTGTTTGCCTCCACCGGGATTCAAAAGCATTTTACAGGAGTGAAATAACCATTAGGAGTGTGAATCTTGCATATACAGTATGTCCACAGCAATGTGCAACAACATAGCTTTTTGTAACTTGATGTGATGTCACAGTTTGCCCACAATTTCCCAGCAGTCTATTCTGACAGGTCTTTCAGCACTCTTGTGCTAGGGAGTCGGTCAGTGCCCAATAATGTAGACACACAGTATGTGAGTGTCTAACACTTCTAGTCAAGGGACTTCTGGAAACACGATTGAAATTTAACAAGACTCTCTTGTAATTGTTCTATGCATAAGTAAATAAAAATGTTAAACATTATCAAGAAAGCATGCACCAGTATTGATCACTCTAAAGTGCTTTATTGTTAGGAATAAAAGGAGATCTGACTCACCAGGTAGTCTATTGGATCTGTAGGTCTGGTTTTAGAGCAGTCAATGAGACCCTGGGTTAATGTAGGCATCACATGTTTCATCAGGTAATTTCTCAATGGGATAGACTGAGCCTCTAATAACTCGTATTCTTCTCTCTTCACCTCATCCAGGCGAGAAGTCTGTCAATATTGAGAATAATCAGCCAGTTATTATTCTGGTCACACTGACATCACTAGTACAATACAGGCTTGTTCAGTGTTATGACTGCTGCAGGAGACATTACAGTAGTTTGCTGATTCATAATTTGGGAGAATAACATGCATCATTGTCCAATCAGTTATGAGATTGTCTTTCTATTAATCGTCTGTACAGGGCTTACAAGAAGTCAAATCTACAGGCCTTTTAGCTGGCCGTAGATTGAATGAAATATTCAACTTTGCTTCAAAATATACAATATCAACCAATTTCAAAGATAAAAGATTTAATTTGATGGAAACAATGTTCAACATTTATTGATTGATCGGTGTTTTTTTCGCCATGCTTAAGGGTATTTCACTTATATGACGGTGATGTATTCCAACAACAATTGACACTAGCACAACCAAGATGTGAAGCGTTTCCATAATGTGGAAAGTTTTCCTCCAGTGCTAAGTAAAGGCAGTATTGCTTCTCTTTAAACAAACTGCCCTTAGCCAGAGGGTTGTTCAACATTGAAGAGAAAATATAAAATTTTGCTTGCTTGAGTTAGTAAGAAATTAATTTTAACCAACGTTGTTTTGATTATAGTTTAATTCAAGGGCATTTCACTCATATGAGGACAGCTTGAACTTTTCTCCCTTTGCCCTACTTAAATACAACGGAAAACCTTGTGAAGACCACCCCAGTGATTACATGAACTTAAGAAAACTGTTTTACAAGACATAACCAGGGCTTGAGAAAAAGGGACAGTGTTAAGAGGGAATAATTGGATGTAATGTGTGTTTAAAGGGGGGTAATAGAGGAACCAGTGAGATAATTAAGTAAGTTAGGTTATCACAGGCCCTAGAGTTTAACAGTATACACATACCCATTCTTCCTGCCTCGTTCTCCTTTCTAAAGCTTCCTCTGCCTCTCTCCTCTCTCTTTCTGCCTTATCCTCAGCCTCTTTCTTTACCCGAGCCTCTTCCTCCTGTCTTCTCAGCTCTTCTTTCTCCTCAGCTGTCAAACCTAACAAAAAACCAAAATGTGACAAAATTAACAAATCTGACATAATTTCTTCACTAGCATACAGAATAGACAAGTTCTGGCATACACACATTGGTGAACATTTATTCATAAATGACTGAAAATGGGACCAAATAAATGTACTGGTGGAGACAAGGTTCCAGTGTCTTCATGTGTCCGTCAGATGCAAGTTTCACTACACTTAAGGTATATGTAGTTTTATTTCTTTAAAATAAATGACACTGACAGACATTTTCCATTGTTGAATGAAAATTGCCGGTTCTGTAGTCTGACTTTTCACTGATAAGTTTAGCATAGTACAAAAGTAGTGTTACTCCGAAGAACGAAAGACTCATTTGGACTTCAATATTTTGGAAATATATTTTGCCATCATCAGGAAAATAATGTTAAAGGTGACATGAAACATATTTATAGGGGTTAAAGACAAACAATTAAATGATTTGAAAATATAAGTTAAAGTAGAAGTTACAATAAAAGCCAGATTATGGAGGTGTGAATTTAAACAAACATCTAAGCCATTTAACAGATTAAATAAACTCCAATAAACATATTTTAAAGTTAAATTAGCAACCATTATTTGGTTTTTCTTTCAATGTAAAGCTTCATAAACTGGCTTTTACTGTAACTTTTCTGCGAACAGAAAGATACTTATATGATAAATCTTGCCAAATAAATACACTTACCATAGTTTCTCGCATTTCCCAGCAGCTTCTTTATTTTTTCAACAGTATCTTTCATCATTTGAGAATTATCCTGAGTAACATCTATGAAAAGAAAATACAAAATACAAAATACAAAATAAATACCATGTATACAAACAAAAGAGTAACCCCTATATAACTAGAAAGATACATTGGAATCTGTGAGAAGCTGACACAATTTGTTATTATCAGTTAAATGAGTTTATAGTCCCAGATATTAGTTTTCATTTAAATTCCTGTTCAAAAGTCCATTTCTATGCTGTACTTGTGAAGGTAAAAAGGACCAATTCCTTGAATGCTGTAAGTGTACCTATTTTATCTGGGTGTATTTCCAGCTCGTCAAAATAAATGAGGACAGTTTCATCTTCAGGGTTGCATGCTCTGAACTCAGCGAGACGTCGGACCAGACCTTCCTCTGTGTTATGTGTGCCTGAGACAACAGCCTCTGGTAAATTCATTACTCTGTTTCTGAGAAATTCATCTGACGCCTCAAATGAAGCCACAACCTCTGGCATAATTGTCTTGTCATAATTAACAGCCTTCCCGGATTCTTCTGCTTCATCCTCATCTTCATCTAAACAGAGATTTAATAACTCTTTATTTCTGTGATTATAGCACTAATAAAGAAGTACGGTTACACATGATACATGTTGTACAGATGTCGTACAGTTAGAAAATAATAAAATTTAGTACATGTGTACCCCAAAAATTAGGGACCAGGCATTATAAGGGGGTATCAAATTTAAACTATTAGGGTTTGATTTCACATCACCGTAGACTGTCTTTGTGAGTTTATTTTATGAGCAACCCAACCTACAGGAACAAAAAACAGACAAACTTAGGGTTAGAACTGAAAAAAAGATGAATGTATTTTATAATGTTGTTATTGGCTTACTAGCAAATAATTCTTTAGCCTGTTCAATAGTTTTGGGGTATCCATCAAGAATGAAGCCTTGGTTTTGACATGGCATTGAGTGTAGTTTTTCTCTGAAGAATCGAATTATGTGAACATCTTCAATTCGACCCGTGTTTGGATCTTTATTCTCGTTGATCTGTTCGAGAAGTTCTTGGGCTTCCTGTGCCTTCCCATCATCCTCTTCTTCCAGATCATCAGAGTCAGCACGGTTTGCCAAAGTTTCCTGAAATAAAGAAAATGAAGAACATTCAATATATGTAATAATAAAAGATCTTGCTTATAGTAAACATAAAAGATTGCAAGAATTGTCTCCCTTTAGTGTGACTTCAGATGTTATAATGGTATGTTTTTATAGATAATAAACCATAACACATCACATTTTGTCCATATAAATTATGGTCTAACTCTTCTACAGCATACTTCTAAAGTTAAATCAGGCAATTAAGGAATATAAGTTAATATGCCAAATATTGTTACATTTATTTAGTTTTCTTAAATTCAAATATGCGGTAATAGTTTGGCTATTTGTAAATATGCACATTATAGTAAAAATTGACATGTAAATAATACTTTAATAAGCCTGACATGACTAGTTGACACATAGACACTATTTATTGTCTGTTTAAAACACAAAGCTTACCAATTTTTCCATAGCCTCTGAGATGACATCTTTGATCTGTATATGATGGAGTTTGTAGAATTCACACAGCTGTTTGGCTACAGTTGTTTTCCCTGATGCTGGTGGTCCCAGAATACACGCACGTAGTGGCTACAAAAAGTAAAAGACTGTGACAGAAGTTGTATCACACAGATATCATCATCTAAAGTAACACTTCCCTGCAGGCTGGTGTGAAGTGTTTGTTTCTTTCACACTGTAAGAAATTATTACTAGTTTCTTAAAGTAGTAAAAGAAAACAGACTGTGATTTTATATATGAATATAAAAAGACAATGAATTCAGATCTTTTTCAAACCTTTCAGAGCTTTTTTTTTTTACAGAATTTGTTAGTTTACAATTGATTTTATTCTGGGAAGTGCTTATTATTCCGTACATCAACATACAGCACAAATAGAACCATTGAAAAAGATGAAAATATGAACTGACCAGTAAGCTTCTTGTAGCCTTGTACTCTTTGACAATTTCTGTGATATTTTCCACGAGCCCAGCCTCTGATACCCATTGTATTCTCATGTTCTCTTTAACGTTGACAGCATCCATTCTGAGGTTCACCAACAACATGTCAAAGTCTGATTGCTAAAACAGAAAAACAAGGATAAATAATAAATAATTGTTAAAATTCATAGCTTGAACTGTATGATACGGTTCATACATGTAATTATTAATTCGTACAGTCAACTAAACTGAGCCAAATAAATTGTGATTAATTTGGTTCACAGTTATAGAAAGTGAGTTTTTGACATCAATGGTTTGTTTGGGTGTTTTTCAAGGTTTGCTCTTGATTTTCCAAGAATTACCAGCATTAATGCAAGTTTGTCATGTAAGCAAATTACCTCAAGATATGACATAAAACATCAATCAATGCCTGTATTAAATTTTCATTCCTTTATTAAATCAGTGATCATGACCATTATTTAAAAAAACTGTTTTTGTTATCTTTGATAGTTATTGTGTTTGAATTATATGCAGAACACATATTTCTCATACAGATTTTCATATTAAACATACATGTATGATGAAAATATAGTTACCTCAATCTCCTTTGATAACAGTGCTTCTTCCCTTGTGATGGTTTTAATCTTCCCTGACCCCAGGGTCCCACTCACGGCCTACATAAACCAAAAAACAAGTTTCATTGTAATAACAGCCTACTTCATCTACTTACCATAGAACTACTTAAAATCTAACTTTCTTCTCCAGCTATATTGAAAGAGAAAATCAAATATCTCATTCTTGAAGCTGAATATCTCTATCTCACTGATACATTTAATCAAATATTAATTAAAAAATAAAGTTATTCCATATAAAAAATAGCATAGGGCTTTTTTGACCTGTGTTTAAATTGTGCGTTAAACTGATATATATACACATGTCAATGTATATAAAACATTAATTGTCGCTTACCTTAACAATCTCATCTAAAGTGTTGTTAGCATCATCCTTAGCAACCAGGTACCTCACCTTTGGTCGACTGTCAGCGATATTTTGTACAACACTGAAAATGTAATAATAGAATAGAAGAGAACATAATATACTTTATTTAACGTTGGTTTTATAACAATAAATACTAGCTCACTTAGGAGCTAGTCT
The DNA here is from genome assembly GCA_030265115.1 of Mopalia vespertina. Classification (NCBI taxonomy): domain Eukaryota; kingdom Metazoa; phylum Mollusca; class Polyplacophora; order Chitonida; family Mopaliidae; genus Mopalia; species Mopalia vespertina. The sequence continues at coordinate 6,858 of JAQQZZ010099922.1, forward strand.
CACTGACAATTTTTTAAATCATAAAGTCATAAAGAGATATCATAAACATTAACACTTTATTGTTTATGGCCCTGACACAATGACACAAGCGAAATTCATTTTAAACAGGGCAATACGAGGACTTATATGCCCCCTTTCTATGATAAACTAATTAACTTACCCTGCTAAATCTTTGACATGAAGAGTTGGAACAATATTAGCGCCATCTCCAAAACATTGCAACTCTGGGGCATTATGCCAGGCAGCCTGAAATGCAGTTTTAAATATGTGAGTCTTTTGTCTTAAAAATATGATTTTACAATTTTCCAGATGGGTTTGCAATCAGGTAAATAAAAAATATAAGTAAAGCAAATGAATTATGGTAATATATTGAAATTTAATGTATCGATTCTAACAATCAGAACAATCTACATTTTATGCTCTAATCTGCAGCATTGTAGCATAACCCTAATGAGATGAACCTATCGTAACCATTTAAATCTCATTGAAAATTATTTCTACAGCTGGATTATTAGGTATTAAACAAGTGGAGCTTCAGTCAGAACTTCCACCAGATAACTCTTAATCGTCAATAATATAGGAATATTAAATTATAGTAAATCTCACCTTGAAGAGATAATGAAATATGTGTTCACCACATCCATATGTTAAACCTGAGCAGATTACATAGGTCACCAGCTTAGCTTTATTCTGAAATAAGGAAACACATCATGGAAATAAACAAAGCATCAGATGATAAATGTAATTAGTTAAAAGAACAATGTGAATGCTTCTGACTAACCATGCAAGGGTCAAACCCTAGACTTTTGACAACCAGCATCAATTCAGTTAGAGAAAGCAATGGTGGCTTAACCCATTGCATTTGGGGGACATGGCAGGTCCTAACAGTAAGTTAGAATATCATTTATGTGATTTTATGACTTGTTACAGGTTAAACTCAATAGTTGAAGAATAACAAAAAAACTGATTATTTCATTCAATTAATGATAGGCATTATATATTTTTTTAGGTTTCTATTGTACGTTCAATAGTTGGATATTTCTGTTTGAACTTACAGTTTTCCCCATCTTGATGACTGTTTTCTCTGCACTGATGTGCTCCTTAAAGTTAGGATGAGGTTTACGTCTCCTGTAATCATCTTCAGTGAAAGGAATCTCAGGGTCTTCCTAAACAATATAAAACATGTTCTTTCTGAATAAAGTACTTTGAAAATTCACAGTACAGTTGACATCAATAGTATGATTTTAACAGTATGATGCCACATTACAGGAAATGAGAAGATCTATAAACTGTAATATTTTGAATAGCAGTTGACAGGTATGTATCACTTACAGGGTCCAGTGGTTTACTTTTAGCCCAGGTCATCACAGGTGAAATGAGGATAAACATCTTAGGTTTCTGGATTCTCTCCAAGTCTGAGTGTAATTCTGAAAAACACAACAATGTTATCATTTATTAAAAATTTTCCTACCCGTTTTTTAAGCATCACTTTTCACTTTCATATATATTCTAAACATTTTTAGGGTAGTATTCTGTGCTATTTACACGGTCTGATAACATTTACATATTACATAATAATGAGAGAAAATGTTTAGCTCACACAGCAAAGCAAGAAAAGTCTGACATTTATAATAAGAACAGTTATCAAGTAAAGGCACTATTATAACTATTGGGTAAGAACATACATGTATAATTTTCTTGGTTTCCTTTATTAATCTGTTTTTATTATTTTATTATTTACCTGAAACAGCCCAGACAGCTTCATCTATCTGGTCTGGATCCTCTGTTATATCATAAACTATTACATCACACTCTACAAGCTGTTCATATAACTGGTCCTTGTTATCATACTGAAATAAAGTATTCATCAAATAAAGATACAAAACGGTGAAATGGATGTTCTGACATAAATTAATTACTTCAAATAAATGACAGTTTGTTGAGTAAACACACATCATCATGTATAAATGTAGCATTTATTGTAAAAGATTATTTCAGTGTGTATAAATAAGTTACTTATATTAGATTTGTATGTACATATACAAGAAAGAGCAAATGTTATGAACATAATGTCACTAACATAGAAATAATAAATGGGTAAATACCTGTATTAGTTCTTTTACATAAGCAGGTTTTGTTTGTTCTTTATCCTTGAGAGTTCCCACCACTTCATAACAACCTTCTTTAGGTCCTGGTACATATGAACTGTCAATTGACTTTGCATCTTCTTCTTCTTCAACCTCTTCCAAAGAAGCCCCTACTACACAGTTTGATAAATACTGAAATATACAAAACATGACCAATAAATCCCTTTTGTTAAGTTTATTTTATACAATTATACCAACTTACTAAATGTAAGGTATACCGTTTAACTAGTTATAAATGTGGCAAAACTTGTCATCCATACATAAATGAAATATTTTTGTTAAAATAAATCAGGTTTAATTGTAGAATTGGGCAATCACAGCATGACTTGTAACAATTGACATTGCAACAAATTATCACAAGGTAAATTAGGGATAGTTTTATGCTTAGTTAGGGTTTGCTTTAGGTTTAGGGTTTGGTTTAGTGTTAGTTGTTACAAACATTAACGCACAGATTCTACAGTGGCTCCTTTGTACGCTTTATTTACATGTAGGCTACTGCACTGGACATTTGAGTCAACACGGAATTTACATTAAATAGCCGGGCACAAATTACACAATATATTAAAATAACTGTATTTTTGTGCAAAATGCTTAGTAAATTTATTTACTCGCTGTCGTGTTTAAAGACTACATGTAACAGATACGGGATCTAGTTTACATACAGCGTTGATGTTGTTCGCTCTTCGCGATTCCCTACCTTTGCTAAATTTGATCCTTGATACTGGTCAATATGATTTACGAATAATTTCTTGGTCTTGGGCTTTTCGATATCGTCTTGACTGCTCGCCATGGTGTATTTGAATTCGTTTATTTTCTGTCAAAACACGACAATTATTAACTGTTTCCAGTCGTATTTTGACAAGTCTGACGATTGCATCGACTGGTAGCCATAGTTACCCACGTGACCACATCAGATTAAGCACGGCAAGGGGGACAACTCTTGAATGTCATTTCCCAGCCATACAAGTATCCCATTCATTAACTTTTGTCTGTCATTTGGTTTGTTAGTTTGGTAGAGGTTTTACGCCGTACTTAAGGCTATTTCATTTATATGACGGCGTCCGAGCTCAGTTGGTTAAGGAAATTCCCCTCGGCGTCACTGGCAACATATATCAGAATCAGATCGGCTTCGTCTTGCCCGTTTAGCTCCAAGACTAGTCGTCTTACATGTACCGTACCCCATTTTTGATACCTGACATATAACGTGGCCAAAAGAAAATGGGGAAGGTAAGACGTCAGCTAGGTCTACGTTTAGTTATAGTGCCTACATTGTACATGTATTTAGTTTTACTGCACCGGTAGGCCTATAGGCTTGTATCTTGTCAAGCAGTGTGACGAAGTCTAATTTGAAAGTTGAAAAAGTTTATCCTAATGGCAATTGAATGATAGACAGGTTATATAACCTATACCTGGTAATGAAACTACATAAATATGTTTAAAACACACATGGAGAAACAAAACAACTTGAACAACAAAAGAACGAAAATTAAAAATGTATTATTAAAATAGAAGGGTTTATTTTTTTTTTGTATCACAGATGTTATTTTGAGAAAGTATGCCAAACAACTGCAAACACCACAAGAACTAAAATACAAAATAAGAAATTATGTTATCATACCATGATACCATTCCTGTTTTCAACAGAATCAAATGGGTAAACTAGAGAAATTTGAATGGATTTCAGCTATATTGTAGGCTATATTGTGAATACAAATATTCTTAACTTATATGTTGCTTTACAGGTTTCAGCATAAGCCCTAAATTTATGAATGTTCATTGCTGTAATAAGAGTTTAAAACAAACAGATTAAAAAAATACATTAGCACAGGTCTGCTTCCGATGTTATGACAAAATAATTATGGTTATTTTGATAACAAGTTTACCATACATTTTTACTTGTGACATTCCACATACCCAATTCAATGGTTTGATTGATAAGTATTTTTTATATTAATTGATAATGCTTAACATTAACCATTCTACCTTTATAAAATACATATCACAGAGGTGTAAAATCTTTGATGGCAACAGTTCATATCATCAATAGTATTTGTTTGATTAGGGTTTTATGCCCTACTTTAGGTTATTTCACTAATATTAGGACATACCAGCCCAATAGAATCTTCACTAGCCAAGAGTTTTATTCCGAGCTACTCTGCATAACAACCCTTGGCGGATTATTCGCATATAATCAGAATGGGCTTTCAAGCAATTGATTGGATGCGTGGGAACTTCTATGCAAACAATCAGATATTGTGGTATGAGAGGACTCTGATAGTAAAAATGATGGTGATAGTCAGTAATAAGAGTGGGTGAAGTGTTGTTGAAAAAGGGATATGTTTGGGGTATTCAACCAACGTAATGAGAGTATTGCATATGTACCCACCCCTACAGACACCAAATCTCCATGTATACCACAGTAGTCACAGTGCTTTACAAAGTTAAACAAATTGTCAAAATTTTAGTATAACCTTCAACATATGTTATCAGCACTTTAACTCGAAACTTTATCTGCCAGGTGGCGTAGCTGTAATTCTATTTTTATGTGATTAATCGGCCAAGGGTTGTAATGCAGAGTAACTCGGAATGAAACTATTGGCTAGAGAAGATGGCCCAATAGATGAAGGAAACCGACCTAGACATCACCTGCAGTAAACATTTATGAGCTTCATTTTGCCCCTTGAGAGCACCGGGGCAACGGAAGCTCCCACCAATGACAGCAAGAACACATTGATCTATTAAAACATGATGAATTCTACAAAAAACAATCTCAAAGCATTTTGTTTGCATGTTATAAGACCTTTACAACGTTTAATAATGTACAATCTCTATTTCATAATTTTTAAACAAACAGCATGAAAAAATAACAAGTTTATTTTTTGTTTGTTTCAAACATACACAGAGAGTTTGGACTGCACCATCTACATGTATTATATCTGTGAAGCTATATTTCCATGTTAACATTGTCAATAAAGAACTCCTACACGGCATGTACTCATAGATGGTTTATGAATTGTATGGACTCATAAGCATTTAACAGAAAATGAAAATAAAAAACGAATATATCTCTGTTAGTACACAAAATAGTGGATTGTCGTTTGTTTGATTGGGGTTTAACTTCGTACTCAAGGGCATCTTAATTATATGACGACCGATTGTCCACTTCACTCTGTTCCTTGCCTTATTATGGACTCGATTCCGCGAACGGAACATGCCAGCCCAAGGGTAATTCACTTATATGCGGATGGCGATGTATCCAACAATTCTTATAAAATTCATCAACATAACATGCAAAATATTTGCTCTGTTGAAAAATGAATATTCCTCCAGTGTTAAATATGTCTATACTTGAAACATACTAACCTCAGCCAGAGGACACAAAATTGTGGAAAATGGTTGGAATGATTCTACTCCTTGGTCATTGAAGAATATTTCCGTCATATATTTCAAATGGATTTAAGTACATGTAACACTCCTAGAAATATCTTTCCTCTAATTCACAGCAAATAACATTCACACAATGTGAGTTCATTGTTTTTATATAGAACTGAATGATAGACACAACTGTTCAGATTGATTCTGATAAAATTGTAAATCAATTTTCAATTTACGAAAAAATTTAACAATTTTTTATCATTTTTTTAATTACTTTATGTTTTCAAGGAACAATTCTAACCTTGAGTTTATTACGAAAATTGCATTTCTATGGAATTGATTAGAGGCCTATTTTGTATAAAATTTATAATTATTGGGTTCAAACTATGGTGGTCATTATTAAGTTAGACGTCAACTACATATAAAATGACGTTGCATATAAGTACATAATTCAAGTGATATAAAATCATGAAAATGGTGAAATATTTGGATTGCTTTGTAATAATCTTGTTCTTTCATCAACATCTTCAGGATGAACTTCCTCTTCATATGAATCTTCCTGGATTTGACCTCTCTTCTTTGGGGAGTAACTGTTGTCATGGTTACCTGGGATCTCAAGGACAGGTGGGAGGGGTTTACAAAATGAGCATGGCAGCCAAGACAAGTCAATCAACTGGTTATACATGGCTGTGCCAATCAGAAGGAACAAAAAACCATCCACTGAAACAAGAGATGTGTTATCGTTAATTAAACAATATACAAATCAGTGAAATATTTACTTCATCTTAATCCAAATCTCTCACATAATTAACATCTTTATGAATATGACAACATGCCCAAACTAAAGTGGTTGATGAATGATGTGGAGGGTTGGGAGGGAGCTTCCTGGTGCCCTCGGAGCTAAATGGCAACATGAAGCCGATCTGTTTGTGATGTCTTTGTATTGCTTCCTGTGATTGTCCTGTGATTGTCCTGCATTGTCCTGTTTTGTCTTGGTTTGCTGCCAGTGATTTCGAAGGTGGTTTCCTTCAACCATTGGGCTGGCACACCGTCAAATAAGTAAAATAACCTTAAGTATGGCGTTAAACCCTAACCAAACAAACAAACAAATTTATTTGATCACTGCATTGGATAATATGCCGACTGGATTCAAGTCCAAACTAAATTAGTCCCATCTGGTCTGAGATAATCCTATAATAAAAGTTGTTCAGTGACTTCTAGTACTAATAGCTGCGGGGTTCCCAAACAGTCACAATCTCAATTGTCCAGTGACTTCAGTAAAAACATTTAGTTTATACAATAGGAGAGGTGTTTATATAGGCATTGTGCCTGTTCACAGATCCATTTCTTTAAGAAATAAATATTGTTTAAACCATACAATAACACATGTAAAGAATCCCAAAGAATAAATAGTGATAGATTAATTTTACCTTGAAGCAATCCCCAGTATTTATCAAATGGTTCCCCGAAACTCTGTTGAGATCAAATTTATAGCATGTCACAGAGACATATGAATAAAAAAATCAATATTTTTGTAATCCTTACACTGAAACTATTAATTTATCATAATGTGGTCAATCCTCAGCAAAATGCCATATACAATACAAATATTAAAATACATTGTACAAATACCAGTTACAGAAAGTTGACTATTGATTGTTGTTTGAACCCACGTTCAAGTGAATTTCACTTATAATATGGCAGTGTTCTCCACCAGTAGCTGCCAAACAGCCGTAAACTTTAAAGTATTTTTATTTTTTGGAAGAACTCTTCCTCCAGTGTTAGGTGGAAACATGACAATGCTGTAATTTACCATGATAAATTTGCTAGCAATAATAAATATTCATACAAAAGTCCAATCAGATAATTTTATATATACTAGAATGAATTGTATTCATTTCCACAATTTGATAATTTTAAATATATTTGAAGGAATAGTATTTAGTTCCTCAATCTAATAATTGTATATCTACTAGAAGGAATATTATACAGTTCCACAAAATAAACAAATATTATAATTACAAATACATTCCATAAACCAATGCTAGATAATCTGATATACTGACTACTTACCCCACCAAATGAATAGAAGAGAATGAGATCAGTCACCCATACCAACAGAGTTCTACAGGCATCTATTAGGGTTCTGTGAACAGCTGTAAAGAAAACAAATACTGTAATGATAAAACAAATACTGTAATGATAAAACAAATACTGTAATGATAAAACAAATACTGTAATTATAAAACAAATACTGTAATGATAAAACAAATACTGTAATGATAACAAATAATATATAGGTATAGCTTGATACAATTCAAAATGACTGTTAATTTTCTAGCGTACATGTATTTGCAGATAAGTTGTTTAAGCCAGGTCCGTGTTCTCTTGAACCGGTATGTCCACATAACTAGTGAAATAAGAAAAATAATTTGTTCATTTCGATTTCACTATTACACAGAGTTGAATTTAACATAAAACACTGTTGCACAAGTTTGTTCAAACCCCTCGCTTCCGAAAAATCTTTACAATTATGATCAATTGTTTTTGCGGTTCAAACTAAATTTTATGATTGATACATGCCAGTTTAGAGAGTGTTAACAGATATTCAAAGTTACAGGTAGTTTTCAGGTAGATTACATTTCACTCACCTGTCAAGGACTTTGTAACAGCCAGTCCAAAGTAATTATAGAATGCTATAGAGAATAAGTACAGCAGACAGAATATCAGTAGTTTATAATCATTCCCGATCTGATAAATAGCATCTAAACTATTCTCATAGCTGTTGTTTACTTGTGGGCCAGGGATAAAATACATCACTGGTAACACAATCTGCAGACAAACAATAGAGACATGATTACTTTCATCATAACAGTGGTAAAGACACATGTCAGACCACTGATCTTCTTCAAATATTACAGTACGGAGTGGCTTAACTGAACTCAAATGAAATTCCTCCAAAATATATTTGACACTTGATAATGACATCATATTCCTGTAAAAGCTGACAAATATAATTTTATAATTGTGTATTAAGTATTTTTGGTCAAATCGATCTTTTGAACCTTCAATGCCTGTACACGCTTTTAATAAAATCAAATAAGTTTCATCAGTACTATTATGTACAATAATGTTGAGCCCCCTCCAACTGTCCTAGTTAATTCTTTATAATCTGTAGTTGGACTTGTCTAGACAAGTTGAATATATACGGCAAAGAAGTATTGAATGCAAAATACAGACAAACCAGTATTTCCATGGATTATAGGACATGGGGATAATATTGTATGAGTCAGATTAAGTTTATACTACAGCATGGGAAACCCAACAAAAATGAAGAGGTAGAAAGCAGGTAAACTGGTTTATCACCGAGTTCATCCAATCAGAATCATGTAGTTAGCAGACAAGACAAACTTATTTGTTATTTCCTGGTTCTAAAATGACACTAATTAACATTCTCTAATCTTTTTAAAAACAATGTAAGGTGTACTCAGGTTGGAGCTTTAATTGTTTCAAGTGACTAACAGAAAGCTGTTTGTTAGTCGTGTTCTCCTTGATCTTATCTAACTCCTGTTAATGTATTTTGAAATTTGGACATTAAATGATGTTCAACAATATCTGTTCATCATGGAATGTTGGTTTGATTGGAGTTTAACACTGTACAGTCCATACTTAAGGTTATTTCACTCATAAGACAGCATGCCAGCCCAATGGGTGAAGGAAACCACCCTCGACATCACAGGCAACAAACAAGGTTAATACTGGACAATCACAGAATGTACTACAAATACATCACAGATCAACTTTCTGTTGCCCATTAGCTCTCATAGCACCATGGCAACAGGAAGCTCTCCGCCCAAGAGCCCACATGTGCTGGAATAAAATGAGGACTTACTGCAGCCATTAAAGAGAAACCAAACGAACCCTCCATTCCAACCACCTAATGAAAATACAAATGGCACATCAGATAATGGATTTCATGGTATAAAATAAAAATGGCACATCAGATAATAGATTTCATGGTATAAAATAAAAATGGCACATCAGATAATGGATTTCATGGTATAAAATAAAAATGGCACATCAGATAATGGATTTCATGGTATAAAATAAAAATAGCACATCAGATAATGGATTTCATGGTATAAAATAAAAATGGCACATCAGATAATGGATTTCATGGTATAAAATAAAA
>JAQQZZ010099944.1:3004-16567 GCA_030265115.1 Mopalia vespertina
TTCGTGTACTTAAGTCTGTCAGCCATTTCGCTAATACTGGAGGATTCAGCTTTGGTATTTCGTGTACTTAAGTCTGTTAGCCATTTCGCTAATACTGGAGGATTTAGCTTTGGTATTTCGTGTACTAAAGTCTCTCAGCCATTTCGCTAATACTGGAGGATTCAGCTTTGGTATTTTGTGTACTAAAGCCTGTCAGCCATTTCGCTAATACTGGAGGATTCCGGTTTGGTATTTCGTGTATTAAAGCCTGTCATATATATGAAATATTCTGTGTGACTCTATGTGACTAATTGCAAGAACGTTTCTGTACACGACTGCTATGCCAAACATGAAGCGATTGTTGAAAGCGCTTATCCGTAATCAAATGAAATTTTTTCCACGCGTACGACACCAGCATTTGGCACGAATTTTTCTGCCGCACGTGAAACGATTTGTCGGTCACAAATGGTATGCTATCATGTTTGACCTAAAGCAATAAGTCGCCCACTCTGTCAGATTGCGTCGCAACCTTGCCTTTCATAGAACGATTTCCTAAAAAATTATAAGAAAATGCGAACTTTGCTTATGAAAGTGTCAAATAGTGGTAAAATATACAATTTGCAACAGATGGGATGATGGCGGTCAGCTAAATATTTGTATACATGCAGATCTCTTTAAACTCTTTATTCAACAATTGTACCCCAAGGGCTGTCTCAACGGTTCTATCCTGAGACCACGGGACCTCAGAACTGTGTGAGCTTTCACGAGATCATTGACTGGATTGTTCATAGGGCTGTTCTTTCATTCGTTCTGTCCGATAATGTAGGCATTGACTCCAAGTAAATCCGAAATTCAGTAGAGGATGTTTATTGTGACAGAAGGGATATAGTATATACACCAACTGGCAGCTGTCTGCCGAATGTTCAAGATTTAAATCACTTTGTACCGAGAAATGCCAGTGGCTGTCTGTCTGTACATTGGTCAAAAGCGGCACATCTGTATACAACTGGTCAAATCAACTGAGGAACAGAGCTCACTTGTCTGCTAAATGAAGGCGGTCAAAGTGAAGTTTGAAGTCTAGCATTGGATTATCCTGAGTGGTCAGAAGTCTGTCTGGACATTCGCCGAGTTTAGCTTTGATTCATTTTGTCGTATACACGATTTGTTTAAAAAGACTAAAGACGCCCCCGTATGGACAGACGTGCCAGTATGGCCGCAGAATAGTCATTGTGGTTTACATTTAAGAAACAGACGTACCAGTATTCCCTGACAATAGTCGCTGTCAAGAGCGCTCTGGTCAGTTTGGTGCGTGTGTGTGTAGCTCAAGAAATACTAATAAACAATACTTGGAACAACGTCTAATACGTTGTACAGAAATGACCAACAGGAACAAGGTTGCGAAATGTGAAAGACACACACATGACATAGTCTATATTGACAACATTGGCGATTTGTGACGACACGAATCAATTCTTTTCAGAACCTTTTCATCAGACCTGGGCAGGGGTGATTGTATTTATTCTAAATATATGCTTTGCTGGCAAATTTCATCTAACTTTGGGATGAGGAAACCCGTGAATTAGAGTTAGGTGCACGATTGGCTTTTCTCATACTTTCTCGCGTTATTTGTCATGTACAGGCAGTCAGCCAACGGGTTATCTTTAATGTCACGTGATGTTTTGCCTAGAATAAATGATAATAAAACCAGTATAGTGCACCGTAATGGTGAATTACCAATAAGAAACTCACAGTAGTTTGTACAATATGGCATATATTAATTCAAAGAGTTCCATTGATGTCAGAATATATCATTCGCCTCACGGCTCTTTGGAAAAACATGCCAGCCAAGTAACTTAGAAACGGTGCATTTGCTAAACAATGCTAACAGTATGCTGACGAACTCGCCTCGGGCTGGTGCTTAAAAATACGTTTAGATTTAAGTCTGATAGAAGAATGTTTTTACAATCCCCTCATGGTTTAGTACTTTAACATCTCAAATAACATGATGTATAAATGTGTTTCTGTCTACATTTAACAGCCACGTTGTTTAAATTAGATGGGTTTCAAACGTTGGCAATTTTGACGAGAGATCAAGTAAGAATGTGTTAAGTTTAGACTTGTTATCTGTCAATTTAACTTAACCTTTTGACTGCGCTGTTTGAAAATGAGCGCTTAGAGACTGTTTGTTTTTATGTCTTGTGTAACGTAACATTCAAAAGAAATTTATCAGTCTTGATCTAGCTGTAAGCGGAGGAAGTATATCAAAAATACACTGTAAAGTCAAGGGGGGATATAAACACACAGCGTAATCAGCAACGTTAAAGTGTTTGTGTCATTTTATTTGACAACATTAGAAACCAGACCATTCCTTTTTCTTATTACTTTGAATAAAGTCTGCCTGTGTTCCTTGGTTTCCATTTATATCACTGAAATCGAAACCTTTTTTATATTTTGTGTGTACACGGTCTGACTATATAACTGTGTTTAACTGTTAAGCCTACAGTACATTTATTTTAAGTTAACATAGAGTTTAAACAAATTCGAAAATAAACTGTCCCTGTCGCTGTTATTATTTACTTGTCTAACTGAAGAAAATTGTTTAACCATTATCATTCCGGGCGCCAATGATTTTCCGTTAAGGCAAAGAAGAGAGTATAGTTATTAGTGTTTATATATATATGTAACATTAATCCCAAGGACACAGGGTCTCCTACACTCTTAGAAATAATGGTTCTCTTAGGGGCCTTTAGAAAAGAAGATGGTTCTATATGGCACCATTACGACAAAAAACATTTTTTTGGATATAAGACGAACCGGAGAAATACTTGAAACCATTGCTGCGAGGGTTCCATACAGAACCATAAAGGGTTCCGCCAGAGCCATGACTGAAGAACCTTACACGGTATAGAAAGGATGAAATCATTATGTAACAAAGAAGATATTCGGTACGGGTTAAGAATAAATCAATCTGGTATTTCACAGAAATATAAAATTAACCAATAAATATAACCCCTGAAGACAATGAGAGCTTATATGATTATATATATTTTATTGTATCTAGTTAGTTGCTAGTCTCCACTGGGATTCCAACTAGGGTTCCTGACTAGCAGGGCAAGCGCGCTAACCGACTGAGCTGCACAGGCTCACGAATGAACGATCCCGACGTTTTTCAAAGTATATAGGTTTTGAATAAATGGAGAAAGAACATTTTGCTTGCCTCCAACGGGATTCGACACCGGGACCTTTCGCTTACAGGCCCAACACTCTACCAACTGAGCTACAGAGGCTCACGACAGATTGAGTCCCGAATTCTTTATATATACATACAGATGTTCTCTCTGTGTCGAATTTATATACACAAGAGTTAATCATCACCACCACCCAGTTGTGTAACCAAACACTACAAGTCATTCCAAACAGGTGTGTACAGTTCACTTGTAGAAAGTTAAAACATACGTTTGTAGTAGTGGAGGGAAACATTGACCCATTTTGTTTATTCTTGTCTTAAATAGTCTTAATTTATTACAGACATAAGTAAGCAGGGCTTATCGTTTCCATCTTCTTTCTCAGTAACATATACATCACCTCAGCCCATGTAAATCGATAAAGTCGAAGTCCAGAAACAAACAAGTTCCAAACATTGGTAACACCATAAAGGCTTTGCTATGGAATCGCTATGAAAATAAGCCAGCATTTGTTAAACAAGCCTCGCAGAATGAGATGGGTGCCAACACTAACTATATATGATATATTCTGAAATGTTTAGTCACTTGATGCCAGCTTAATATTCTGCCAAGCAGCTCGAGTTGCTAAATCCATCCAAGTTTCTTTTGGTAATCGTTTTAACAGAACCAACAAGTGTAGGTCGATCCTAAAAATAGGTCTGTCAATATTTTCAAAGAAAATGCTTCACAGAGAAAGTGATGTATTCGAGAAGAAATTTAAAAATACATATACACGTTATCTTATCTGGTTAAGACGAAACTTCCCTTTAGACCAGACAACTTGTACCTCTCATTCGGACATATTTATTGGTTAATTTCTCTTTCTTTGAAAGACCAGTTTTCCGGTTGATTTATTCTTAACGCATACCTATACCTTGTTTGCTACATATTTATCACATCCTTACTATACCATGTATATGGTCATTACCTTCTCTCGATATGTCTGTAGGTTACCCACAACAACTCGAGATTAAGATCTATTTACAAACTTGTGCCTGGGAGTTTATCTTCAACATGAGACGATTCATCGGTATTTAATTAATCGACATCCGTGTACCAGTGTGATTAATTGTGAGATGTATACATTCACACACAGAGTGTTTCCTCTTAGCTTTACATATACAAAAGTAAGATATAAGTCAGTAATGAAAAATATAATATATTGTAATGCTATATCACTGCTTATCCGTTTGTTTCTTAGCTGATTGGATTGGGCTTTTACGCTCTACGTACAGTTATTTCACCAGCACAATCAGTGAAGGAAACCACTCACGACGCCTTAGACGACAAACAGAGACAAGGCCGGGCAATCACAAGACAAAACACAAACATCACAAACAGATCGGTTTAATGTTGCCCCTTATCTCAGAGAGCAACAGTGCGGCATGAATCTCTCTCCCAATCGCCCGCCAATGCTTTTGTGAAAAAATCGATTGACACGTGTTCGGAATTAGTTGCCTTTCCTGTGAATGAATCATTTGGTAAAGCCTACAAACACTTCACATATGTGTTAGGGTGACTGGTTTTAAAAACGAGGAAATGCTTCAGACAATCTTGTAAAACAACCATAATATATATATAATAATTAACAAAATCTGGTAACACAAATAAGGTTCCATGTTGCTTTCCAAACTTCATTAGCTTTGAGCAGGAAGAAATAACTTAGCGTGATTGTTTTATCTGTTGTACTACAGTGGCCGGTCGCTCAAAGAGAGGTTAACTTTAGCCTCTGTTGTAGACCTACGACAACACGTATATCATAATTGAGTTTCTTCCTGACGTTGGGGATTTAATCCTGAAGTATCTTTTCAGCATATTTGCAGATTCTTTTCAGGCTAACGGATCCTTGAACAACCGGTCCTAGGTTTGTTGGTTTGATTGTGTTTTAACGCCATATGTAAGGTTATCTCACTCACATATTGGCGTGCCAGCACAATGGGCGAAGGAAACCACCCTCGACGCCACTGTCATCAAAGACAAGACAGGACAATCACAGGACGTTACACACTGTAGCCACTGTTGTAGACCCATGGCAACACGTATGTCATAATTGAGTTTCTTTCTGACGTTGGGGATTCAATCCTGGATTATCTTTTCAGCATCCCTATCCAGATTAAAAAGTTTGACGACAGTGGTCAAAATAATCAAATATGTATTGATTAGGGGGCCTACACTAACAGTCCGTTTAGTAAACATAGTTTTGAGTTATACTAACTTAACGTACTGTGAGTGGACGTTGCGCCACAAAGAAATTCTATTATGGCGTAACGTCGAATTGTTTTGTGGCAGAAGCCATCTAACAGGCTGTTCGGCTAACGGATCTTCGAACAACCAGTCCTATGGTTGTTTGTTTAAACAGACATATACGTATAAGGCGTAAAAGCTCGGTCATGTGTATATCCGTGGATTGTTGATAATGCATCCATACAGATTCAAATTTCTAGGAAAATGTGCAAAAAACAATCAGCCGTCGGGTAGGTGTGGGGAATTTTTTTTTTTGACGTGTCCAGGTGGATATGTGGTTATAACATAAATAACCCAAACTGTTCTGGCGTAAATCATCCTTAAAGATGGAAAACGTCAATAATCCAAAAACCAAACAACCTATCCATGTTTGTGAGTCACGCTACTGTTTGAAAGATAATGTATTGTCTGTGGTTGGTTTTTTTATTAGAGCATTCGCTTTTGTTACCATTTCCCGGTAACAGGAACTCCTACATGCAGCCAATTTAAACAATACAAACCAGAATCCGCTCTGCGTGTCAGAGTACAAAATTCTAGGATGTGTCTTGTATAAGATAAAAGGTGTGCATTTCTTACAATAATAGTAAAGACCACCATTGCAGAACTCTAGAACTCTTGGACCCGTGCCAGTCTCTCTCTCACTTAAACACATTAACAACAATGACTGACAAATCAGTACATAGTAATGCGTTGTTGAAGAGTTAAGGGGGAAGAACTAACAAGATAGAAGAGAGGGAAGCGGGCCAACGTTTTCACACTTCCTGTCGACAGTGAAGCTGCCCTCTGGCTTAGAGCAGTTTGTTCGGAAAAGTAGCAATACTGTCTACACTTAGCACTGGAGGGAGATTAATTGTCCAAATATATCAAAACATTGATGTCCTGCTCTATCCAATGCAACAGAAAGAAACGTCAATCATGCGAGCCATTCTGTTTCTCCAGTGTGTGACACATACATTCAAGAAAAATAAACAATAAGTGAAGAAATAAAAAAATTACCAAGAATATGGATGTGTCCCTATCTATACGTTTGGACATTGTCTAATAGTCTATCATGCAATGTAGCCTTTTTAGAGATACAGAGTCAGATTGCACATAACTGTGTAATTTCAAATTTTTTTTTCACTTATCGGCTACTATATAGATTCAATTTCTACTCGCTAATAATATTTGATATACTATACATGTACTCTCGGACAGATTTCATATGCCAAACGAGACTTGAAATCGCCCGTATGCCGTGTTAAAAATACGGAAATGCGGATCAAGTATTTGTAAACAACCGCCATTAATCTCTCTTCTACCGGCTGTCTGTAGACTCGAAATTTTAACAATAGGGCCAGTAACATCAACGTTTTAGGCATATTAACTTTATGAAGGGAAACAGAATTTATTCAATGGGAATATTAAACCTTTATTAAGCCGGTAAGTCTATTTAATTAAAGATTTGAGCGCTACACCGAGATCCGAAGTGGGTAATTGCACAGTTTGCGGCGTTCACACTCTGGAGCTACATCACATTAGGCTGTATATGAAAGATATCGGACTCTAGTTAAAGCATGGTTACTTACCACAATGACACCATTCTGTCCCGAGCTTCGAACAGTCGCACCAAACCACTGATGAGATTTGTCTTCTATGTCATAAAAATCACTGCCATTCCAACGAATATTGTTACCTAAAAACACAGATTATTTGTGAAGTAATAACGTGTAATATAAAGGTAGCCTGACGGGCTTATCCTCTCGGTCAGTAACTGTAGCAACGGTTCTAGCAATCCACTGAATATTGTTTTCTTCTTTTTCTAAATTATTACAAATATTGACCTCTGTCTCCCTGTAGCTACATTCTGCCAGATTGAATCTCTTAACTGGCTGCTTGGTGTTTTCTTGTGGTATTAATTGAGGTCTCGCATTACCCTATAGCACACGCAGGCCATTCCCAAACACAGGACAATGCCTCGATTGTCCAATAAAAGGAAACCGAAACACAGTGAGTCAGCGAAAACCATCGGCTTACCATAATTAGGATCCGGGTGCAGCTCTGTGTTTGGTCAACGTAGTCCAACGAAATCAACGCCGTAATATTATAAGTTATACAATAAACTAATGATGAGCCGCTTAAGTATTCTTTTACTCGTATAGTTCACAGATTCGCGGGTGTATATGTATTTTTCTCAAACCCATGAGATGTACGTTGGAGGGGTTCCAGAATTCCACTGCGTAACGAAATGAACGACGGCGCTTTGTTGACGTAAATCAGATGGCAAGACGATATTGGTATATTACGCCTGCTGAAAGGAACATTGGAGGAATGCCAATCAGATGTCGGGTATTGAGAATCATTGGTACGTTTGGAAAAGTCCTGAAAGAAGCTAGAATCATCTGCAATGGGAAGTTTGTGTTATTTCTTCCCGGAAAGTATTTGACCTTTAGGTGCTAAAAAATGCTACATTTCCACAACTTGCGTAGAATTCTAGCCCTAAATTCAAGAGTGGTTGTTGTTGTACTGCTGTTTCAACCTAAACGTGGACTGGCGAGAGAATCGTATTCTATATAATATCAATCGGTTTAAAACAAAACAGAGAAAGAAAAAAAACTTTAAAGAAACCGAAATCAATGTACGCTATTAGTGGGAGATGAACAAAAACAAAATAAGGACTTTTTCGCACCTTAATTCTCACGCAGTCAATTCAAATTTTCTCATTAGACCCTAGACTTTAAATTCAGTTATATAGAGATTTTGTGACCTAGTAACCATATAGATTTAGGAATGATTCAATTTGTAACAGCTTTGAAAACAAATTGCATTGAATTGCAGTTGCACGACACAATTGTTTTTTTTTGTATTTTATAGTTCCGGTATTTACACAGCTGTAATTTGCCGGAAGACGACCGAACAATATACGGTAATTTAATGAATGTCGCTATAAAACATGGCTCTGGTTTATGGCCAAGCTGAGTTTGCTCGACATCATGGAGGTAAGACGGCGGCGGTTTTAACAAAATGTTGTATTGTATAGCATCAGTTTTTGAAAGATGCACCAAGATTAAATCTCGATATTGATGGGGCCGAACAAAACATTCTAGTCAAAGGGTGGACAAGATCGAGACAGAATGACTGGAATCTGTATTTTAAAATGAAATAAGTCCATACAGACCAGTAAACACTCAACTTGGATTTGTATCAAATGCATGACTTTACTTCATTGAGGTTGTGATTGATTCTTCAACCTAACAAACTTTTTATTGTAAGGCCCTTGCTGTACAGTAGCTCACCTTTGGTATCAAATGGTATTTGTTGACAGTCATTAACTCTCTCTGTTTTACATCTGTACACAGCTCCTCCTTCTTTGATGTTCTTTTGTGGAGTATTGGCTTTTGGAGCACCGATTAGTAGCCTGGTAAAATAGAGAAAATACTCGAGTAGAGTCACGTCAGATTTACTCTCGTAGTTCATCAGATAAACAATAAGAAACACGCAGTAAGGTTAACAGCTAATAAACCACACCCAAGCCAGAAGTACCTTAAAGGCCTTAACATTTGTAAACTGCATTTTGATTTTTTGTTTGTTTGTTTGTTTGTTTATTTGTGTGATAAGGGTTTAATGCCGTACTTAAGATAATGTTACTCTTGTGGCGGTATGCCAGTCCAGTGGGTGGAGGAAAACACCCCACTGCCTGGCAACAAACAAAAACAACACAAGACAATCACAGGACGTAATACAGTGACACTACGGACAGATCTACATCGTGTTGGTCCTTAGCTCTGAGAGTACCAGAACAACAGAAAACTCGCCCAAACAGTACTATTTCGAATATAGGTCACTAAATAAAACCATGTATGTGGATTCTAGCTTCCGGTTTACTTTCAACGCCTAGTTTCAATGTTAACCTAGACATATACATATGCTATAATTATGCTTATGATATATGCTAATATAATATGCTTGATACTTACGATGCTTGCATGGACATTGAAACATTGCGTTGGGAATAAACTAGACGTAAAAAATCATATTCCGTCATTTAAGTTTTTTAAATTAGTCCGAATAAAGACCGTCTTCCTACCATTTTTATTTGATTAATTTAGTGTTTCAAGTAACATAACAAATAAGCTGGAGAATTAATGACAAGGTTCTCATTATTACTTTTGACAAACTATTAAGAAATCACATTGGTTGAGTGAGTAATAAACATTTTGTCACGTAACGGCAATATGCTTAATTTGTGTTTGTCCGATTTAACATTGCAGTTTCTGACTTATATCAACATTTGAAATGCTCTTACATAATATATTATTAGATTTAACAATCTATTATATGGGGATCAATACCTATGCATTGTTTCGTAACCCAAAATGACAAACCAACTTAGATAATGTCAGATTCACAACAACAATCAGTTCCTCAAAATGTTGACATAGAAAATGACTTGTTGATTCGATCTCTGTCCCATTAAGGTAACATCAGAAGGGTTTGTTAAAATCAGTGTTCATTCTATTCAAACATAAACTTTCAGTCAAACATTACAACATTAAACAATTCATTGGAAAAAGTGCCTTCATGTATTCCCAAAGATTCTGTATGCTTTTTAATCGCATTGTGTGCAACTATCTACGCATAACAATATTGCTAAGTTCGTATTTGACCACATTTTTAAAGAAGTTGTAGAAAAAAAAACATTAAAGTGATTACAATTTTTTTTAAAATTCTTTTCAACGTTATTGCACACAAAGGTGATTACATGAACAAGTTTTAAACAATTGTTATTCCATTATACATTCAAGGGTAATAATAATGCTTTTTTGCCAGGCGACTAGTTTTTTGGTCAAGTTTACAGCCACACCGTTCAATTAGTGGCGGGTCATGTGATTATTTATAGATTCAAAACAGCTGGTGTCTAGATTCTCACAGATGGCTCCGCTTGTTCAAGAGTTCTGTCCAAAACTGATAATAGTAGCCCTATAATCTGCATACCAGGTCCCAAAAATCTACCCACAAAAATTAAATTTCTCATACTTATAATAATTCGTTTTAACATTCCAATTAGTTTATCCTTTTCCAATAAATAAACGGTCGGCTTCCATCACCAACTTTTGGGAAGTGCGCAGACAGACATGACCACAGAGAACACCCAGGACCTTTCGGCAACTTGTAAAAGTGCAGCGCCTCTGTTAAGAGGCAATCCGGTTCTCGGCTACAGTGAAATAAATCTGAGAGTATATTTTAGGTGAAGGAACAGCGGCTGTTTAATTTTTTCATAAATGGCCGCATTATAACTGGGTATCATATTGCACCCCAGGCTTCCATATCAACAACACAGCGGGCTGCGACACAAAATATGATAGGCATATAAGACGACTTGAAGCTTGTGGAGCGTGGTGCTGGTTTGATAGACGTACGGGAGTTAGGCTCATACTGGACTGTGAACAAGAAAACCTGTTATTTTTCACATACGGTGGTTTCCAGTTTATAGCTTATCATAATATACTAAAGTCCGATATAATAACGACACGATTTATAAACAGTTTTGTTTCGTTTACAAGAGGTGAACAAATTCCCACTCCACTCATTTATTTCATTCCAAAAAGATTCGGTTAATCTGGGACCGGTTGCTCGAAGCGCTATTAAATTTAATCCGCTATTAGATGACGTCAAGCCATGTTGAAGGTCTATCTCTAACCCGGTATTAGCGATTTAATCTGGTGTTAGCGGCTAATCATCTTTCGAGCAACTGACCCTTGGTAGTTACTGTTAGAACAATTTAACAAATATTTTTCACGCGTTTTAACAATTGAGAAATTTGACTTTAATTCAACTACAACTGTTCTGTGATAAGGATCGGAATACGTGGCGAATGTATTTCTCCTTCCATCATTTAATCGACAAGCATGGTTTAGCACTAAAAGTAGCAGCACTATATGCAGATGGCGCGGTTAATTGGATACAGCAGTGTAGCTAGGTTATTGGGGCTGGCTTAATGTCCTGTACTCTGGCCAATTTAAGAAGCACCTGTCATTATATCACAGAGCAGGTTAAGGAATCAGGATTTAGTGATAAGGATCAAAGTTAATGTAAGAGTGGCTGTGGAATACAACCAGCTGGCGGAGCACAGAGACGAGTTCCAGACGGCACTCGGTTAAAATAGTTAGATACACAACGGCGTCCTTCTAAATATCCGGAAATTGTTACACTTTGGTAGACGTTACGTGAAGCTTTCTTTTAAGAATCTAAAAATATGAAAATAAGTGTATACTACGGTTCGTCCTTGTGGGTTTGAAAGCGGAATACAGGCCTACGTAAACGGGCTTAATACGACATCTGGGAGGTGGTGGTGGTGGAGGGGATGTTTGTAGTGGAAATAAAACGTTTATTTCGTTTTTTTATTATTATTTTTTTTCTGTTTTAAATCACACGGTATTCTTTGTGTTCATATAACACATACACAAGTTATAGTTTAATTTTCTCTGACTTGGCGAATTTAGAAATTGTGGGCATTTTGTTGAAAACCATAAAGAAACTATATAAGAACCACCCTTCTATCTTTGCAGGCAGCAGCCCGTTACCTAAGAGGAGAAGGGTATCGAACCCTCTCGCGAGGTTTATGAATTATATTATAATATACATAGCTCCTCCCAAAAATCCAGTAAACAATTTATGTTTACTAAAACAAGCAATAAACTTTAAGGTCCAAGATATGTATGTCCACGAAAATATGTTTTCTTTGGGAATTCTTAAAATTGACTTACCAGCTCTGGCCTTGGTCTAAATGTTGAGCCACGTCAAAGCCAAACATACTGTCTGAATCTCCAGAATGGACGACGGCCGTTTGTATGTCCAGGTTAAAGGCTACACAATAATTCCCTAATCCCACTACTACACAGATTATCGCTATAACTAGTATAGGATTAATCCTCATACAGGGGATTAACTGGGTAGTCCTTTTTCCGACTGGTGCTCTCATACTTGGACGTTGCTGCTTTTCCATTTTAAAACAATTTAGAAAACAATGGAATGTGTTTTAATAAATCTGCCTCAATGGTCACAAAAAGTTAACTCTTACTTAAATCCAAGGTCAGCAACGAATCTGCTATCAAAGAAAATGGCTCGTGCTCGCTTTGTGTTGTTTGTTTATACATTTAAATGTGGATATTTTAGAAACAAATAACTCCAGAGAACCAAGAGCATATTGATGATCATTGAACCACTGATAATCTTTCACTGAAAGGCGTATGTATCCACACAGCATTGGTCACTATCACGATAAATTTCACGGGTCTGGTAGCCTAATCCAGACAGTCACGGGTCTGGTAGCCTAATCCAGACAGTCACGGGTCTGGTAGCCTAATCCAGACAGTGTATTCCTTCACATCCCATGTCATCACAGTTATCACGAGAGTTACCGTCCAACAAAAAATTTGCAAATCTCTAGGTTAAAGAATAACATAAAACACACCGACTTAAATACACAGGTATAAAGATAAAGTAATCCCAAAGCATGGAAATACTATTTCGCGAGCACTAAACCATGAAATAGTATGGTATCCCCCTCTCCTAGATCTATTACAGGCGGATCATACTTTCTGCTCCGGCACAAATTGTGTAGTAAGAATTCTCGAATACCAATAGGAACCACATGGGACTAACCAAGAGGGCTGACCATCTGGATTGAGTAGAAACAGAGTTTTACATAACGGCTAGGCTTCAGCGACTCCCCCTGCCACACTCCGTCGCTACAAGAGAACTATTAAGCAGCCACTTCACAGGGGAGCCTTTAAGGGAATGTTTACAAACTTCCGCCAGTTGCTGAACGAATAACGTGAAGGGACGGCTGGCGAGTCCATTTAGCGTTTTAAGGGCCCATGCTGTCCGGAAGCAGATCGTAATAGTAAAATGACAGGGAGCTGCTCAGAACAAATCTCCTACATATCACTGAACACTTTGCTTCGGCGGTTTTTAAAACCCCAATTCAAGCTACATTCGTGACTTTTGGAGTTAACAGAACCTGCTGAGTGTTATGTTGTGTTTATTTTAAATGTTTACACGTGACTGACCAATGGGAAAACAGGTGATTCTTGGAGTTTAGGTAACGCCTTTATGTAACATAAGTAGCCAATGA